>JASGXE010012207.1:0-12634 GCA_030068105.1 Sinentomon sp. SZTP_YWyxl
CCTAGGCTATCTGCATATTAGATGCAGGTGCAGCTGTCAATAAATGAGCATGCATTGGATCTACCTGTTCCAATGCCATCAGAGACAGTGAGAGAGCGAGCAAGATCTCCGTTAAAAAAGTCATCACGAAAAGAAAAGGCATCCAAAATATCTCCATCATAAATGAAATAGGTATTGAATTGGATTGGACAGACTGTTTAAGTAGCGCCTATGTGTTGTTGTGCTGCTCTGCATCCTGATATAACATCGCTTACTTTAGCTGTTCTATTTCTCTTTGTGCTGTGCATCTCATGAGTGCTTTGCATGAATGGCGAGAAATAGTCAGATAAACAAAAATAAACAGGATTCCTCCAAACTGGTTTAGAATAATAGTTGGCAGTGAATTGTCAGCATTGCTTCTTCTGGCATGACATTTATTTATTTATTTTTTCACATTTGTCTTTTGTTCATTATGCTGCATCAGTAGAGGTGCCCGAAAATCGCGATTTTTTTCTGACGAAAATCGCGGCGAAAAAATGAAAAATCGCGTTTTATCGCGCCATTTTTTTTTCATGTGTTGGCACTGAAAGAGCTTTTGGTGGTGCCTTTTCCTTGTCCACACTCGATCCCACCCAGAAGTAGCGAGTGCAGAAGCAGTGCGGACGATGTGACTTGCTTGCGCAGAAGCAGTGCAGAGTGCGAGCGCAAAAGTAGTGAGCGCAGAAGCAGTGCGGTGGATGTCTGTGTTGGGCCCAAAATGCCTGTTGTTTGTATGAGTGAAAACAACAAATCATTTTTTTCTGAATTGTCTCAGTCCCATCAAAACAAGATCCGTCTCGTCGTGACACATGCACCCAACAAAATAACCATCTGTCCCTCCTGTGCTGGGCGGAGCGGCGGAACTGTAAAATTTATTATTTGATGCAGAATGGTGTCTTCTTTCTTTCCCTTTGCGTGTTTTGATTTGGCCGGAAATGTTTATCATCTCAAATTGAGGCCGCAATGCCGCCACCACACACACACACACACACGCACAAACACGTGCGGCCAGCGATTTTGCATTTTGTGGCTGTGACAGGGTGTGTAAAAGAACAAGTGAGCGAACTCCGGGATTTTCGTGGCACAAAAAGTGCATTGCGGTGTTGCGGCGTGTCCAGGCGGAGTGCGCTACGAAAGACATGCGAGTGAATGGCGGACCGCGGTGCGATGCCCACAGAAAGTTGAATTTCTCCTGAACAAAGCGACGGTTTTTGATGCGGCTTGCTGTGGTGCAAAGCTGAAAAATGAGCGCTTCCACACATGTATAATAATCCCAACCTTTCGTCTGGTAAACCTCTAAACTATTTGAGTTACAAAAGTGCTCAAATTTCGGTGTTATAAAATTCCGGGTTCCTGCCAGGCATTTTCAAAGATTGTGCAATTTTTTCCGTTACAACATGGTTACTATCAGCGGAAGAGTTGTAGAGGAAGCCTTCTAGTTTCCAAAAATACCAAAATCGTTGAATTTGAACACCATTTGGCAATTTTATGGCCTGGGAGGCGCGGCCTCTTCTCCGCTCAAAAACGAAACGATGCATCGTTTCGTTTTTGAGCGGAGAAGAGGCCGCGCCTCCCAGGCCATAAAATTGCCAAATGGTGTTCAAATTCAACGATTTTGGTATTTTTGGAAACTAGAAGGCTTCCTCTACAACTCTTCCGCTGATAGTAACCATGTTGTAACGGAAAAAATTGCACAATCTTTGAAAATGCCTGGCAGGAACCCGGAATTTTATAACACCGAAATTTGAGCACTTTTGTAACTCAAATAGTTTAGAGGTTTACCAGACGAAAGGTTGGGATTATTATACATGTGTGGAAGCGCTCATTTTTCAGCTTTGCACCACAGCAAGCCGCATCAAAAACCGTCGCTTTGTTCAGGAGAAATTCAACTTTCTGTGGGCATCGCACCGCGGTCCGCCATTCACTCGCATGTCTTTCGTAGCGCACTCCGCCTTGATACGCCGCAATCCAGCAGTACACATTTCGGTCTCATTTCTGCTCCCATTTGACTCCATGTTAAATGGAGCGCAGTTCTTTCACTTCTTATTTACACACCTTGGCTGTGATTTTGGATTATCTCTCTGTCTTCTCGCACACTCCAGGCGTTCCTGCTGTGAGGTTGAAAAAAAATGTGTGCCTTGTCTTGATGGGCGAAGGGGAAGAGGTGGGGCAAGCGAGTGGCGGAACGAAAGGCCCAGCTGATTTGATCGCGTTTCCAGAATTGATGAAATGGTGACTCACACTGCAATTCTCTGGCCCTGTGTTGTTGTTCTGCTGGACGAAAGGATGGTGTTGGACCAGGGGGTGTCGGAGGGTGCGGGCCATGGGGACGCTCACGAGATTGTGGGCCAAGAAACTGGCTTGAGTTTGTTTTTCATTCACTTGGCAAGTGAATGACCGCGCTGCGGACGATTGAGATGACCTTCAAATCAAGCGGGAACAACGTCTGGAGGAAGCTGGTTTCGCTGTCTCCGTTGAGATGAAGAAAATGTGGTGCCTTGTGTGGTGTTTGGAGGGGAAGGAGCGGGATAAATTGGATGTGGATTTTGATTGTCCCCACCCCTCCCCAGTCCCGGCACACAACTTTGCAGACCAGTGACCCACTGAAGAAATGAGAAAAACAAAACGCGAATGTCCTGTCTCCTCCCCCTCCGCAGGCACAGCTGTGCGTGCAACTGCCGCAGGGCATTGCTGGGGCTCCACCGGGAGAGCTGAATCAAAAGAGCCAGTTGGCGGGGGATTGTGCGGGGCTGCCGGAGTGGAAAGAGTGTTGGTCTTGTCAGTTCTGCCACCCGAAAGAACAAAAATGAATCCACCGCTGCCACTTGGAATGAGCTGAGACGGGAGAGAGCAGGCGTGGGAAGGGTGTCCATCCCCCATGCACTGAGTTCTGCGGAGAGAAAGAACAAAAATGCATTTTTCAAAAAACGTTTTAATTGGATTGCGGGAGAGAATAACGACATGAAAAAGCCAAAACACAAAAAAAATTGAAGAAACCCGCAGAAAGGCCGAAAATCGCGCGGATTTCGTGCCAAACTGCTGAAATTCGTGCAAAACTCGTGCCCGCACAAGAATTTCGCGCCAGAACACGAAAATCGCGAAAATCGCGAATCACAAAATGCCTCAGAAACCACTCCCATTCAATAAAATGTTAAAATTATGAACTTTGGAGGTGAAACCACAAAGTTAGAAAAGTCGTGAAAATCGTGCAACGCGAAATGTGGGCACCTCTATGCATCAGCACAAATAAACATGGCAGATTTGATGCGATGTGTTTTCCTACACTCAAACACAACATAGGCCAGAATAAAAACAACATGTTGACATCAAACTATCGAAACAAAAATGATAACTTCAGACCTCAAACTCAGACAAATAATTTCTTGATAAGAGATCTCACATTACGTGCAAAAGGGTTGTTTTTTTTTCTTTGTTTGAGTTGCTTTAATGTTCCTTTCTTAATAATTGTTTTACATTTTGTTGCTGCTCTCTTTTTATCTGTTGCTGATGTCCTTTTCGTTTGATTCACTTTTTTTTGTCATTGTCGTTTACCAATCACAGACATTGCCTTCTTTTCCTGGTCGCTTTTTATATTTTTTGGTCATCATTCATCTTTCACTGAAGTCTCTGTTCGTTTGCAGTGGCCTGCTTAGTTTGATAATTATTAACAGTTGTTGTTTCGTATTGCCGTTGGCTTTTTGCTTCTTTTCTTTTGCGTTAACAACAGGCCTCTCTGGTATCTTTTTTAGTAAATCCGTAACTTACTCGTACTATGAGCGAGCGTCTGATGCATCTAACAGTTGTGATTTCAGCTCTTATTTAAGTCCATGTGGGTTGAGGCCAATGAGATAGCTGATAATACGGAGTGTTGAGAGTGGGTGGACACTGAACCTCTTTCTGCAGCAATGCAATCAAAAACAGGAAATGGCAATCTTACTTACTGTTGGGACACAAAACGAATCATCAGCATTCTATGAGCTGAGATTTGCTTCTCTTTTGAATGAATGCCGTCTTTGAATGCCTTGACATCACCATCAGAAATCGTGTGGTGTTCTGATTTGTCTGTCATTTGACTACACTTGCCAATTGTCAGGTCCTAATGTCATGAATAGAAAACTCTAAAAAAATTGTCTTTTTATGACGTGTTTATTTGCTTTACAGTTTGAAAGCTTTTGCTTTCTGCCGTGACACTTTCTTTCTTTCATAAAGAAAGTTGCATTTAAGCACCATTCCAGGGTAAGCCAGCATCTTTAACTGATCAACATTCAATGTTGATCAGTTAAAGATGCTGGCTTACCCTGGAATGGTGCTTAAATGCAACTTTCTTTAATTATGTTCGCCCTGCAGAGGGTTTTCTGCTTCTATAATGGTTGATCCGATCCCAGAGAGTGCAGTTTTGTCTTGCCACCGCCATCGGCCCCCTCTCATGTGGCAACTGATGAAGGTTGAGAGGGATAGACAGAAACAAAAATGTGTTCTTTGGGGAATTTGATCAGCCGCCATTTTGTTTATTTTTCTTTCTTTCATTCTCTTTTGTTCTTATTGTTATTGTGTTCATAGACCTGCATGGCATTGCATTGCATTTGACTAGATTTTTCTAATTCATTCTTGGTCCTCATTTCAAAGAATAGTCATCGCCCTTTTTTTAGTTCCCAATGTGCCGGAAATAGGCACAAAATAGGCACAATGCTACCAATTTTGGCCTTTTTGTGTTCAGTTCAGGGCATCAAATCATGTTGTGGTGTTGAACTCCTTGCGCATTTTATTTCATTAATTCATTCAACATTTTTTATCCGACAGAGAGAGAACCAAAAATACCATTTAATTATCTTTCAACTGTTTCCCATGCAACATCTCTCTGAAAGTTCCATGTGTTGAGCAATCACTTGGAAATCACATTTTGTCATACTTTTAGAACAAGCAGAACTGATTCTTGACTTTTCTTTTTTTTTGCTGCAAAATGAAGCTTGAAACATGGTCCAGTTGATGGCATCTTGGCTGATTTAATCCCGATTGTGTTTTTCTTTTTCTGTTTTCTTTTCTTTCTCCAGATTCGAGAAGGAATAAAGGAGCTGTTATTGAGTAAGCATGAGGATTGCAAAAAAGAAGATGAATTTTGTCACAGTACATTCATTCGAGGTTTACATAACTTGGGAGACATGTCTGCTCCGACACTGGAATTGCTTCATAAAGAAATCTTAACTAGCCAATCAAAGGTTGTTTTGGTTGCAGCCCTTGAGACGTTGGACTCCATTTTCTCATCGTCAACAACAACAAATCACCAGCAAAATGAAAAGATGGACTTCAAAACCATGCACCTGTTGAAGCGGGTGTTTCTGGAATTGGACAGGGCCTACGATCCAACGTCAAGGATTTTGGCTGCAGAAATACTTCTGAAAAGGTTGGTTTTGTTTTTGTTACAGGTAGCTTCAAAGCAAACCCTCGTAACCCACACACAAACTGGTTTTTCTTTGGCTAAGTCAGGACCATTATGGCCCTCAGAATGAGAATTTCAACCAAAGTTGAGGTGTTGGGATCGATTTTGTTTGTGTGACCAACTTTGAGTGACCGGAGGGTCACATTGTTAAAATGGTAACACAGGTTGGTCTTCCGTGCTTACTACAACTACAGGTCGATGATCACTGTAAAAACCTGTTCTTGTGTTGGAAATTAAAAATTTGAACAGCTTCATCCAAGGGCACTTTTTGCCTTTCCCAGTGTGTGTTTCGGGCCATGGAATGGAGACTTGTCCTGGGCATTAACTTATTTATTTATCCAAGTATTTAGAAGTTGTTTTCAGCTCTTTATCTATCTAACAACTGGGGTTCCAGGGTTAATCAATTAAGTGAATTTTGAATAGGGGTCATCCAACGTACACCTGTTGCAATGGAAAAAAAGAAATCAGCAGAGAGAAGACAGTAGAGAATTTCCCTCTGTGGGCAGTGCGGACAACTTTACATGACGAGAGTATATTCAAATGATTATGATGTGTGGGTGATTAGTTTTTAACAATAATTGCTGAATTACTGTCCTCATTGCATGGGAATATTTCCATCATTCCATCTTTATGACTAAAAAAAATCATTTTCATTTCAGGGCTCAAAGTTCCGATTTTCTGAACATAATGATCTCAGCATTGTCCAAGTTGAATCCCAAACATTTGGAGCTACGAACTTACATGGTACAACTTGTTGACGATATAATTTCCCGCACCAATGAGATTCCATCGCTTTCCAATTTCCACTCGTTAAAAAAGGAATTCTCATCTGCATCTAAGAATAGAACAATGTGGAATTATCATACAATGGATCTGGCCGGTCTATCGGCAGTCTTTTCTCGCTTTCTGTTTCCAACCGCAACCGAACGAGATGAGGGAAAAACAGGGACAGGGAAAACAGCAGGCAATCCGTCTTCTTCCAATGTCTTCTTCACCACTGCTATGCTCATGCAAGCAGGCATGTTGAGCAGGAATACATTCAGCATATTCATCGAAAGAGATGCCAAGTCAAGGATCGATCTGTTAAAGGTTGGTGAAAACAGGAATGGAAACGTTTCCCATCTTTATCATTTGATTATGCTGAAAAATAAAACCAAATCGAAAGATAATGTGTGGAAAAATTGTGACATGAAATTGACACTTTTCGAAATGTGGACTTTTGTCATTTGAAACGTGAAAAATATAAAAAAAAATTAAAGTGACTTATTAGCTTTTTCTTCCCTTGGGCTCCAAATCAATTTTTATGCCTTCTTGTGGAATGGGGTGCATCGTTTTCTTTTTCTATTTCAATCTTTGTTAGGTATCTGGTTGTTTTGGAATTAAGAAACAACCTAATAATTTCCCAGGGAATACTTTTTTCGATTAAAAAGAAGGATAAATTATTTATTCTATCCAAGAGAAACCCTTTGCGGCAAGACATCAGGGAACGTTATAAGAAATATGCGGCCAAATTGAAAACGATAATAAAGAAAGCAAAAATTGACTAATTCATTCGTAAACTCGGCAACACACAGAATAATTCTCGGAAAAAATGGCGTGTAATTAACAGTGCACTGCATAAAGGTGAAAGGCGCTCCTCAAAATTGCCAATTAATGTTAATGGGTCCCCAGCTGAAATTGAAAGCAAGGCAAATGACTTCAATGAATTCTTTCAGAACGTTGGAAAGAAATTAGCTTCTAAGATTCCTAAACTGATTTTAGTCCTTACTCGAAAATTCAAGCAAACGAAAAGTCGTTTTTCCTATTTCCACCATCGGAAAGTGAGGTTTTGGCTGTCATAAATTTGTTGAAAAACAAATCATGATGGTCATGATAAAGAACTCAGCTATGTCCTTTCTAAAGCCTTTGTGTTATATTGCTGGTCTTATGTTCCAAACTGGAAAATTTCCAAATCAGAAGTTGCTGAAGTTATTCCCCCTGTTCAAATCTGGCAATCCTATGGACATAGCTAATTATTGGCCAATCTCCCTTCTTCCATCCATCAGTAAGGTGCTAGAGCAGCTACTCTACAACAGGATGATGTGCTTTATTGACAAATATGGCATCATGAATGAGTGTCAGTTTGGCTTCCAAAAGCACAAATCCACTTCACTGGCCATTGCACATCTTTGTAACTTTATATCTAGAGCATTAGACAGGAGCCATTTTGCAGTATCCATATTCCTGGATCTGCAAAAAGCCTTCGACACAGTAGACCACACTATTCTGCTGGAGAAATTGGAGTTATATGGCTTTGGAGGTATTTCAGACAAGCTCATAAAGGATTATTTATGCAACCGCACTCAGTTTGTTGACCTAAATCATATCATGTCGAATTCAAAGGCAGTGTCTTGTGGGGTTCCCCAGGGAAACATCCTTGGACCCTTGCTCTTCTTGCTGTATGTAAATGATTTTTGAAAATGTGTTGAAACAGAAACCCAAGCGCTTCTCTTTGCAGATGATACCGTTATCAGCAGGAGTGGTCCCAATCTAGAAATATTACTCAATGAGCTAAACCTGGAGTGAGAATCTGTGTCGAAATGGCTAAATGCTAATAAACTTTCTCTGAATGTGATAAAGAGTAACTATGTCATCAGCCCAAGTCAAACGCAACTGTGACAAAATCCGAATGAGAAAGAATCTGGAGTCCTTCCATATCAGTAACCTTGGACCAGCAAGCCACGGACGACAACCCGGGCACAATGGTTGTTTAGCAAAAGACAGGCTCACTGCCCCCATCAAAATCGTCATTCGTTTAAGGTGTGATCAAACTGTTTCTTCTTTTGAAATTCTGACAAAGCTGACTCAACTGATCTAATCTTCCTAGCTCCTACCCAACCTCAACCTACAGTCTCGTGTCAGCCTACTGCCTGGTGTCCACTTTATGATATCGCAGAAGATATCTTACCTCATATGAATCCAACAGAAGACTTTACCCTGCATTCCACCAAATTCTGAATTGATCCCTCATAGCAACCAACTGCCGCCCCCCATCCCTGCGCACACCAGAACACTGACTTCAACCCTGCACCAAGAAAGAAAGAAAGAAAGTTTTTTATTGTTAAAAGAATACAGAAAACAGCGCAACATACAAAGTGGAAGCCCTGACAGAAATCTGGAAAGACGGGCCCCACATGAATACAACGGGAAGGACTGCAAACGAATGCTGTGAAACAAATGATAATGTTAATGTTAATAATTAATAATAATTCAAATGATAATGATAATAATTCAAATAAGGGGATGGGGGGAAGACGCAGCTTAACCATGTTGAATTGATTTTGCACCACGCCTCCCTCCTCTTATCAAACGCAAGCCAACTCATCAGAACCGTTACAGTGCATCATCACTCTCCAGTCTGTGAGCTGAACAGCAGTTACCAGGTCCAGCGTTCTGTTTTGAATTATTGTGCTTGATAAAGCCCAACGTCGGTGGGGGCGAAACATTGCCATCTTTTGCTTTATTTGCAAACAGTTATGCATTTTGACAATGATTTTGTGTTTCTTGCTGAAAATTTATTGTACCTAATTAAATAAAAAAAAAAAAAAAGAAAAAAGAAATTACTTGTCCAGATACTGTCCCGCACAAGTCTGCATGAGCAAGCACCCTTGTCTTATGGAACAGAAGATACTCAAAATAAAATCCACAAGAACAACTCAAAGAAGCTCTAAAGCTTCACAAGACTAAAAGAGGGATGATGTGATAACATACGTCAGTGTCGGCCTACAGGTCCTGCAGCACCATGTTAGATTTTTTTCTGGAAAGTGCACACACTCAAGACATTGCTGTTCCCTAACCAAACCTCTCCAGTTTCAATAGTACCGGTCGTTCACAGTTCCCATATTCACAGGAAATACTTATCAACATCCCTCCCAACAAGCACGTAAAATTAGCACACCTACCACTAGACATGACATTGATCATTCAACCGCATGAAAAGAACAACCAGCCAAGAGAGACCCTTGTCATTTAGCCAAGGAAGTCCATCCTAATTCAGATATCAGCAAAGCTACATTGCTCTGCAGGTTGTAGAATAATTTTAAAATTAATTTTCTTTGTTGAAATAAATTAAACACCAAGTTTAGTGTTTGTTTTTGTTGTTTTAGTTTGTCACTTACACTGATGGCTTGAGTTCATTCACATCCAATGACGAATCCAAAAAGGAAACAACAACCGATGCTGATGCAAATGATCAGGATTCATCAATCAGTGCAGGAATGCATCTAAATATTCTCAGACGTCAGCTTCGTCCATATGTGTTTTTTAATGGACAGGGTGAACTAATTGGACACATATGGTCAGGAACAGCATCAGAAAAGACACCCGTTTTGAAGGTAATCTTTAGCAAGCAAACATCTTCTCACATTCGTCAAACATGTTCCTTTGTTCGGTGTTTCTTACCCATTCCATCACAAGGCATTCCAGTACCAAAAGGCATTCCATTGCCGTCTTTTGGAAATATGCCAACTTCAAATTCTTGAAAAAAAAAATCTTTCAATTTTTTCAAATTTCATACTGCTTCTGGGAAAAGAGTTTCGGACGTCGATACCCTATGAAAAAAATAAAAAATAAAAGACTGCTGTTTCACTCTGTCCCACCTGAAATAATTATTTCAATAAAAAAGTTGCATATTTTCTTTTTCTTTCTGGCAAACGAATTTCAGACTTTTTTTAGATGGAAGTCTACTTTCAAAAGTATTTTGCACCTGAAATGCCATTGTTCAAAAATTGAGGGAGCACAAAAATGTTGATAATTTTTATTGCAAAAAATTTCCACTGCACAAAAACTAAACAAAATAAAATAAAGTCAAAATGCTCCAATCAGACATCAGGCATCCAATTTGATGGTCTTGGTTTGCCTGTTCACGAGTATTCTTGGGATAAAAAGCCAAACTAAACTCCCGGCAAAGGCCAATTTGCTCTTCAATAAAAATCTGCCAACAAAAATTGCAACAATTGTGTCTACACAAGTGAGGTAGACACAATTGTCTGATTGGGCGATTGATTCGGTTATGGTGATGATGTAGCCTATTGGCATTACAAATACAGGGTGATTGATTGGTAATGAATTATCGTGAAAAAAGGCCGAATTACCTGCCGTCCGAAAAAAGTGAGGGAAGTAATGAAATCAGGATGCTGATCATATTATCAAGTGTCGAGTCAAGAATAAAATAGGCCAAACCAACCACCCTACAGAAATTGACGCAGGAAGAGAAGAAGACTATGAAAATGAGGAAAGACAAAATCACAGAATGACAAAGAACAGATTGATGTCATTATGCGATAAAGAGCAGTTGTTTTGCTTGGGGATAATTATTTATCATTTTCGTTGATTCATGCAATTTATCATTTTCGTTGAAGGACAATTTATTTGATTTTGGCTCATGCTTGTGAAGTTGGCAACGTTATTTTTTGGAGCCACTCATATCTTGTAGCAGTGTTTGAAATCATTGATCAGCAATAAAATTGTGTTGTATGGGCTTGAGTTTTTGACTAACCATTTCTTATTTTACATTTATTGAATGCAAAGCCAGTGTGCTGGAGAACATTTTGTCATATATATTGCTTGATTTTGTTGTAACTTTTCTTTCTTTTCTTTTCTGTAGGGCACACTGCTGGTTGATAATATAGAAAGGTCTTTATCACTGCAAAATGGATTTATTTGCAATTTGAATCAGGACATTGTCGCATCTCTCGACTTTTCTGGTCAGATTCAAATCAGTTTATGGAATAAGGCTGCAAAATCATTGGTTGAGAACAAGTGAGTTAGTTGAATGGAATACAACCTGTTTCTAGCCCATTATCCAGTCAATTAACACATCTCCACCCCTGTGTGTGTTGTGATTTCCTCGACCACCGACAGCTAGCGATTTTGTCTGTGATGCATAACCAACCATCTATTCTTCCCTACCAACCCACCAGTTCATCTCACCTTTCTCAGCAAACACCGCTTCCTCATGAAACTCACTCCAAACATGTCCAGCACATGCAAGCACCAGAGCCATCTTACCTAATAGGCACAAGAGGCACTGCCGAATGGAACTGCGAAATGGATTTAGGGGTGAAATTTTTTTGGCATAAGAAGCAGGAAAATCATTTCGAAAATTGATGTTTTTTGTTTTTTTCTGAGGTGTCCTCGCTCACATGATGGGGCAGCATAAATTGCTACAAAGTTTACGTTTGCATAAAAGTTCTCCATCTTTCTGTTAAGCTGATGCCAAGGCAGTACCTTCCTTCCCTTGCAGTGGCTTCCAGAAAATCATATAGAGGGAGGTTAAAACCTGTTGAAGGCCTTTGTGGGGGAATTAATGGTTCCGGGACTTTGACTCCACTTACCTTTCAAAAAAACGGTTGGGGGGTTTGGGGTCCAACCCACGAAATTTCACCGATTTGAAAACTCAGGTTGGATTTGAAAGCATCGAAAAACCTTTGATCCCAATGGCCTTTAGGTTGAAGTGTGTTTTTAAACGATGTGGCAAAGAAAATTTGGATAAGAGGGTAAGGCATGGTTATGCACTTTTGTCTTTGGGCCATTCCCGTTAGTTGCGCCGAGCAAAGTTGACTCTATTCATTCAAAAAAGCCGTTGCGGCCAAGGGCCTTTCTCCTCAATAAATTAATATAAACGAATTCCCCTGTTGTTGGTGTGCCAATCCCAAAATCCTGTTGACACCAACCACTTTTATTTGGAAGGGACACCAATAAACAAATTGTTCAATGGAATGGACACAAAGGGGGAAGTTTCCGCATTGACTCAATTTTTGTGAAAACCCAAACCGTATGCTTGACAAGCTGGGACCGTTATTGAGTCCAATTCCGGACCGTTTCGTTGCCCCAGTTTGCTGGTCTTGTTTTAAAAAAAAAACAAAAATTAACGTTGCTTTCCAAATGCCCCAAATTTCCTTCCAAAACCAAAATTTCAGGCGGAAACCACCCAACCCTTGTTTCACCTTTCATATGGCGGCACAAATGTTTTATTAACAAACCTGGAGAAAGAACGATTTAATTTACAAAAACACTCAAAGGCATTTCAATTTACAACTTTCCACAATATATATCACCAATCCTGACCTTAGGTTCCTTCATTTACTGTTCTTGTTTTGCGCGAAAACCTTTCTTCAAAATAACACAAAGGGCCGCAAA
>JASGXE010012208.1:0-12852 GCA_030068105.1 Sinentomon sp. SZTP_YWyxl
GCATTGGCACGAGAAAGCTGATTTCTGTGCATCGGCAAAAGAGCTATTCAAGCCGGAAGATTCGAAAGCAATCCAGGAATTGCATAGATCACACTGAATCCAGTCCGAGATATCACTGATATTTTTCCTGGCTGAAGGTTTAGCCTTATCCTTGGCATTATCTGCAACCCTGTATGAAGATGACCTAGAGCTACGGAGCACTAAAGGAGATGAACTGGTAGGGCCAGGATTTTGTTCAATATCCCCACAGCAGAGCAGAAGAATCAGGAGAAACATCCAGTGGAGTCCAGACTTCATCAACCTTCTCTGCCAACATGTACCCGCAACAAAAGTATTGTTTATGATTATCATCTGATGTGTGTTGCAAGACAGTTGAACAGAGAGTGAAATTGGTCGACAAACAGCATAAACAGCACCAGGATTGCTGAGTGCAGCATACAGAATAGCACCGCAGCAGAAGAACTTCAGAAATTGAGCAGTGAGTATCATCTTTAATGCAGGTTTAGCTACCTAGTTATGCTTAGCTACCTAGTTATGCAGATCATCAGCTGTTCCACTTCCTGAGCATTCAGCACTCAGCAAGACCTCAAAGAAACAATGTTTCACCTGTATGAATGGGTTGATGTGGGCGAAAAGCCAGCAGCGCATACCTCGTGCCAGGTATGCGCCAGGCATTGGCCAGCAGCGCATACCTCGTGGCTTGCACCGGTTCCCATCAGAACACCGAAATTAAGCAACGTTGGGCCTGGATGATGCTTGGATGGGAGACCACCCTTGTACCCCAGTTTGTGCTGCTGGAAGGGGGCTTAGTGGCCAAGTCCCTCGTCTCCTTCGGATGAGACGTTAAGCAGGAGGTCCCGTGTGCAGCATCACACTGTGCACGTTAAAGAACACCTAGCTCCAAGTCCAAGATAGTGGCTTGGCAGGTTACACAACAGAGAAGCCACATCTCACAAGTCACACATCACTGCTCTGCAGAGCATGACTCTCTCCGGGGAAACCTGCGGGTTGGCGTGTATACGCCGTAAAACTGCTCCGAGTCGTTTCAGTTGAATGCAGAGCAGAAATGGGCTACGATTATGGGGCATAGTTCTCCTTGCGAGCCCAAGATGTGCAACAAGGTAAATGGTCGGACCACCAGCCGAATGGCTATCAGTCCATATGACTCCACGATGATGAAAAGAAGCCCTGGGGAGCACCCCGAAAACCTTACACAAGTTTAAGTTTTTTAAGTTTTTCACTGCCGAAAAGAAGGCATCACACCTTTCGTCTTGTCTTGTCTTGTCTTGTCACTGGATGGGAAGGAGGAATGCAGGCTCTGTGGGGCAGAGTCGGAGGACTTGTGCCACATATTCCTGTGGTGCAAGTCAATGATTGAAGAGAGACGTTTTTCTGGGTGGATGGATGTGGACAGGGGTGTTCACAAAGAGCAGGAATGGGCGCTTGTTCGTGAACGACTGGGAATAGGGAGGGAGAAGGAATCAGACCAGTGGGTGGAACATGCGAAGCAATATCTTGTGAAGTGGAAGGGAAAGGTTTCTGCTGCCTTGGAGTGAGGGTGGTTGGAGATTTTGTTTTTCTTTTATCTATTTTTTCGGATCCGATCTGGTGCATTGCCACGGGGTTGATATACATGAGGTTTGGGAAAGGGTCGGGGACCCACGCCCAGACCTAAGCCGGGAACCTGACCGGAGGCGGCTGCCCATGCTGGCGGCCCCCCACTGCGTGGTCAGTGCAAAACCTTTTTCACGCAGCTGGGAAGAAGGAGTGTGCGTACTGCTGGCGAACACCGCTGGTGCTTCCGTGACTCCCTGCGCTAGTTAACCGAGCTTATGCCGGACAGCGCTCTCGCCGCGTGACTGACACAAGGAGAACCATTCCCCCGTTGTTGTGCACTAGAAAGGGGAAGTTCTCATCTTTATTTCATTTCATTCACTTTCTTGCATCTCTTTTTCTTGGTGGTCCCTGAAAACCGGACAGCCGGACAGGACTGCCGGACAGCCAGAAAGGACCGCCGGACCGACCCGGACAGGTTAGGTTAGATTAGGTTAGGATAGACTATCCTAACCTAATCTAACCTGACCTAACCCGTTCGAGTCAGTCCGGTGGTCCTGTCCGGCAGTCCTGTCCGGTTTTCAGGGACCACCCTTTTTCTTTCTTGTGTTTCTTTAGGTGTGTCATCATTATTTCTTTTCTTTTTATTCTTTTTAAAAGCTGCATCTTTTGAAGTTGCTTTGCTTCCTTCCTTCATCCTTTTTTCTCTTTCTTCTTTCTCCTGTTTTAGATAGGTAGGTAATAAACGAATGTCAAGGTGAGCAGTTGGATGAACTGTGGTACCTAACGGATGTCTGATGAACTCAGGAGATGACACGGAATGAAGGACGAAGGAGGTGTAGGTAATGACGATAACCTAGCCCAAAGGATGATTGATCTGACGCTGAGCCAATGATGAAGGATTTGTGACATCACTGCAGTGTGTGTGTGGACTGACCAGGTGGAATGGAGGAGGCTGGATCATTCCCTTGGAATGGACTGATTTGGTGGAAGGGAGGTTGTGCCTTTTTGTTTTGTTTTTATCATTTCTGTCGGTTGTTTCTTCTTCTTAAGGTCTGGCGAAAAGAAGCCGTAAACCTTACTTGAGTCTTGAGTCACACTGACGAAAAGAAGCCGTGAACCTTTCTTGAGTCTTGAGTCACAAGTTTGTGTTCAAAAGTTTGTTTTGTGAAGGTGGTCCCGTGTGCAAAAAGATTCACCATGTGCACGTTAAAGAACACTTAGCCCGTCCAAGAGTGCCGGCAAGTTGCAGAAACACAACAGAAACACAGACACATACAGACAGGGGCACTGAACACCAGTGCAGGGATGGTGAATGATTGGCATGAATGGCGCCAGGCCAGTGTGTGATGAGTTTGTGAGCAAAAGGCGCAAAGTATGAATGGGTTGATGTGGGCGAAAAGAAGCCCTGGGGGAACACCCCGAAAACCTTACACCAGTTTGTTTCACGGTGGCAAAGTTTGTCTGTCACGGTGGCTCAGTCGGCAGCGCGTCTGACTCCCAATCCGAAGGTCGTGAGTTCGATTCCCGCCACAGTCGGAACTACACCCCGGTCAGGCATGCATCATTTTTTGCTCGGCAATTACCACAACAACAATCAAGTCGTCATGTTCTCTCACCGAGGCAGCATTAATCGAAGTGGGTGGGTACCTAGGTACCTAGTGCAAAGGGGTAGTGAAAGAAGGGGAAGAGAAAAAAAGGCAGCATTAGACAAACTCTGGAGTGAAAATTGAAAAAAAACATGAAAAACTGGAATTTGTGGGTTGGGTCGCGCTCCATTCTGGCTGCAGTCATGCTGTGACAGAAAGGGAGACTTAGTGGCAAGTCTTCTCGTCCTTCGGAAGGGACTTTTATAAAGTGGTCCGTGTGCAATTCACCATGTGCACGTTAAAGAACACTAGCCCGTCCAAGAGTGGCGGCAAGTTACAGAAACATAATAAAGCCACAGACACATACCTACAGGGCCTACAGGTGTACCGAACACCAGTGGTGAATGAATGGTAGTGTTCGGAGTGAGGGAATATTCCCGGGAATATTCCCGCCCCTCTGGGAAAGTTCCCGGGGGAATATTCCCAAAATTCCCGGGAATTTTCAATGAAAATTCCCCGGGAATATTTCCAGTCTCGTATTGGTTTTTCTGACTGTTTTTGACTGTCAAAAGTTTCCAAGGGAAATTCCCAATGGCAAAATCCCAAAATTCCTCGGAATATTCCCAAATTCCCGGGAATTTTCAATCATAATTTCTGACATACCTAATTCTTTCTTTTTAATATTCACATTCAAAATAGGTCCCTATACCTATTGGAAAAATCAAAAAACCAAGTCTCGTTTTGGTTTTCTCATCTGTTTTTGACTTTCGCCTCCAGTGCAGCCAGCGTTGGGCATGGGAGGCGTACGGCTGTTCTCCCCAGAATTCAAATGTTGTGGGCTTGCTGTCCCCTCCTACCTGATCCATTTTTATTTGTACCTTTTGCTTGTCTACCTTCCATTTTCCAACTTGGGCTGTGAATGTGTAGCTATGCTTTCACTCTCGTTAATCTGGTACATTCTTACCCTAGAAGTAAAAATGCTGCCGTAAATATTACCATTGAAAAATAAATTTGCATGTAATTTGCGACTCCCCATGCCATCAACTTCCATCTACCTACTTCTTATGACTGTTGAACATGAATTAGCAATACCTACACATCTTTGCAGAACTAATTCTACAAGATAAATTAGAAGGAATTCTTTTTGTTGGCCCAAAGCATATAGAACTTCCATCATCTGTCTCTTTTGGTGTGTAGGTACCTGCCTACATATCTAATTGAGCAGATATTGTAGAAGCAGACAAATAACAACACATAGGCACTTTGCCATGGATTTTTATATCATTGGCTTGACATCTCAAATTCATTCATCTGTCTGCTGGCGTCTTCGCGAACTCTTGATCATGCCATCATGCTCATCGAGAAGGAGGAGCAGATGTTACTGTTTAGGTACCTATAAATTTTCACCAACAAGTCTCAGTCGGGAGCGTCTCCACACGAGGATTTCAAAGGAGCAAAACTGCTCACTGCTGAAAGAACTCTGCTAAGTAAATGTGATTTAACAGTGTGATTTTTCGAATAGGCAATTTGATGGAAAGAAGGGAAAATTGGAATTCAAAAAGCCATTCATAAACAGGCCAGGAATAACCAGGTTTAAAAATCGCCCCAGATTTACCCTGAAAATACACCGCCCTAGATTCGCCCTTTCGCATCAAAATTACCCGAGAAAATGTAATTACCACAGAATTCACAGCCCTGCTGAGTTTAACCACATAAATTAGCAAATTTTGCTGCTTTCGTGCATTTTGCATTTTCACGTCAACCTATAGGTAGGTACCGTACCTGGTCTGCGGATGATGGTGAAATGAAATTTTTTCATGGAAACTGGCAATATGTGATAGGTACCTTATCTTGTTCAGCAACCACAAACTGCTTTGAAAAAATTGAAGCGCAGGAAAATCATAAACTACATGGGAATATTCCCAAAATATCCAGGAATACTTTCAAAATTCCCCAAAAATTGGAATATTACCAAAATTTCCAGGAATACATTCCAAAATTCCTGGGAATATTCCCAAAATTCCCGGAAATATTCCCAAAATTCCTGGGAATATTCCCAAAATTCCTGGGAATATTCCCAAAATTCCCGGGAACATTCCCAAAATTCCCAAAGAGGGAATATTCCCAAAATTCCCAAAGAGGGAATATTCCCGGGAATATTCCCAAAATTCCCGGGAATTTTCGTTTGTTCCCAAAATTCCCGAAAAAGGAATATTCCCGCAAAAGTAAATTCCCGGGAATTTACGAACACTAATGAATGGTATGAATGGCGCCAGTGTGTGATGAGTTTGTGTGCAAGGCGCAAATTATGAATGGGTTGATGTGGGCGAAAGCCGAAAAGAAGCCCTGGGGAGGGGGGAACACCCCGAAAACCATAGGTACACCAATTTACAGTTTTTTCACAGGACAGGAATTGAAATTTGTGACACAAGGCGAACCATTTCCTCCGCCCTCGTTGTTGTGCACTGAAAAGGGGAAGTTCTCATCTTTATCACCGATTTATTCACTTTTTTGCATCTTTATCTCTTTCTGGCATTTTTTTGTAAAGTTGCCTCTTTTGAAGTCGCTTTGCTTCCTTCAACCTTTGTTTTTCTTTTATTTTCCTGTTTTAGATTATTGACGAATGTCAAGGTGAACAGTTGGACAAACTGTGGTAAGGGATGTCTGACGAACTCGGGAGATGACACTGAATGAGTGACGGATGTGTAATAACGTTAACTGGCCCAAAAGATGATTGATCTGATGCTGAGCAAGTGATGAAGGATTTGTGGCAACACGCAGTGCTGTGGACTGACCAGGTGGAATGGAGGAGGCTGGATCGTTCCCTTGGAATGGACTGATTTGGTAGAAGGGAAGTTGTTCTCTTTGTTTTGTTTTGGTTGTTGGGGAGTTGTTATTTTTGTTTTTATCATTTCTGTGGTTTCCCAGCTAGCATTTCGTGCACCTTTTTTATGAAACAAAAGCTGGCACCAGGCTCAGGCTGAATGGGAGTCAATCATGCGCCAAGGGCAGTGTTTGGTATAAAAATGTTCGGGCCAAAAGAGCGACTACTCATGAGTAGAACGCAGGTTTTACGCATGAGCCAAGCGCGGACTTCACTCTTGAGCGAAAGGCCGACTTTACTCATGATGAGTAAAGCGCCGGTTATACCGATCGGCTTTTCCTGACCTGACTCATGGGTGAAGCGCAAGAAAAGCACCGGAAAAGCCATTCGGCGTTTCATGAGCCTTCTCACGAGTGAGTAGGGGTGTGCGAATCCTCTCGAATGCAGAAATCTCGAATCCGAATCTCTTTTTTCCAGAAGCTCGAATCCGAGCCGAATCCGAATCCCGGTGGAAAAATCGGACCCGAATCTGAATCCCAAAAAAAATCTCAGACCGGTGACAGACAGGGCTCTGCGGTCAGTGGTTTTTTTGCCTCGAATCAAATATCGAATAGAGGACGTAAAAATTGAATTCGATCGAATCGAGTCGAATACTAGCCTGAAAAACTCGAATACATAGGTATCGAATTCAAATAGGAAGTCTAATAATTTTCTGAATTTGACCCGACGTAGGTAGGTGCCTACCTACTTGTAACTCGATAGACCAATTTTGATTTTCTCTTTGTTGTTCCACACGCACTGGAAATCCGAGAATAGTAAAATAATTGTTGTAGTCTGGTCAGTGGTCTGGAAATCATAGAATAACGTTGGTACATAGGCCCTACGTCATCTTTCTCTGGTACAATAATCATGGAATGAAGCAGGTGGTACCTACCTCCTACTTACCTCAAGCAACCATTTTCTCTTTTATAGCGCAAGTGTGTGAAGAATCCATTTTGCGTGGGGTGCTTTACATTGCCTTAGTCTTTGGCCTGGTGTCATAGGCTATTTGGAACAATGCGGCATCCATTTTCTAAGAGAATATGAAAACCAAGCAGATGGAGCAGCACTTGATTTGAGCGTCTGCTTCTAATACAGTATGGAAACCCTTTTGTGGATTGACTCTTTGATCGGCTAGTGTCGGTAGTTGTCATTATCCGGTGTCGGTCGCTGCCAGCAGCTTGTGTCGGTCACTGATTCAGAAGCCGGTGTCTGTAAGCAGCTTATTCAGCAGCCAGTGTCGGTCGATGTCAGCAGCCGATGCCGTCGGTGTCAGGAGCCGGAGTCGGTCCGTGTCGGCAGCCAGCCGATATTGGTCACTGATTCAGCAACGGGTGAAGGTTGCTAATTCAGCAGCCGATAGTGGTTGACTGGTTGCTGATTCAGTAGCCGATGCCAGTCGCTGATTCAGATGTAGGTGTCGGTCGCTAATTTACCTAACAGCCGGTGTCGGTCGATGATTCTGCAGCCAGTGTCAGTCACTGAATCATTCAGCTGGTGTAGGTCGCTTCGCTGCTGTCAGCATGCAGTTTCGCTCATTGATGTCCGCAGCTGGTGTCGGTTACAGATGTCAACACGTGTCGGTCTTTACCCAATGTCACTAGCATTAGCAATGTCGGTCGCCAATTCAGCAGCCGTGTCGTTTGTTGGTTCAATGGCTGGTACCAGGGTTGAGCATAGGGGGGGGGGGTTACCCCCCTGGCCTTCGGCCGTGGTTACCCCCCCCCCCCCAGACCTTTTTCCGAGGTACCCTTGGCCGAAGGCCAAGGGTACCCTCGGAAAAAGGTGGGAAAAGAGTCCTGGTGTGTGCAGGGCACACACCAGGACTTCAATAGGTGGCAACATTGTTTCTTTTGTACTTTCTGTTTTGATTCACCTGCCGGAAAAAGGCTAGGGGGGTAACCTCGGCCTTCGGCCGAAGTTACCCCCTACCCCCCCTAGAATGTTGCTATTGAAGTCCTTCCTGGTGTGTGCCCTGCACACTCCAGGAAGGACTTCAATAGCAACATTCTGTTTCTTTTGTACTTCCTGTTTTGATTACCCTGCCGGAAAAAGGCTAGGGGGCGGGTAACCTCGACCTTCGGCCGATGTTACCCGCCAAGCCTTTTTCCGAGGGAACCCTTGGCCCAAGTCCTGACTCCTGGTGTGTGCCCTGCACACCTCAGGACTTCAATAGCAACATTCTGTTTCTTTTGTACTTTCTGTTTTCATTTGCAGATAATGGTAAAGGTAGGTAAAATGAAAAAAAAAAACTCATTCAGAAAGTCGTGTCCAACAGTTCTTTCCTTGCTCCTTCTATTGCGACTGCAAACCCTCCAGGATAAGAAAAAAAGGACATGAAATGTCGTAAAATGGCATCTGGGGACCCCTAATTTATCAAAAAAGCTTCAGCTTTTGGGGGACGCTGTCCTCCAAACCCCCAGACCCCCCATACTGGGGGGCTGCCGCCCCCCAGACCCCCTGCATTTTCGGTGCCCCCCCCCGTCATAGACCTCTTTACCCCCCTCTAAGGTACCCTACCTTGCCCATCCCTGGCTGGTACCTACAATCGCTGATTCAGCAGCCGGAGACGGTCTGCTGATTCTGATTGTCTAATGACACTATTCTGTTGGCTGCTGATGTCAGCAATCAGCAGCTGGTATCGGGACACTTTTCAGCGATGTTCGTAACTGATTCCGCATCCAGTATCCGTCACTGATTCAGCAGCAGGTATTGGTCGCTGATTCAGCAGACTGTGTTGGTCGTTGTTTGTTTCCAGCAGACGGTGTCTGCACCTGATGACAGCAGTTGTCGGTCGCTAATGTCATGTCATCAATGTAATGCAGATAATACAAGATTAGGCAGGTGTCGAAATTGGAAGTCAGCTCTTGTTTTGAAAACTTTAAACTGAGAACACTCTCCTCTTGATGAAATCAGTGTAGTTGGAAGTCAAATCCACCAGATCCTTTTGGTATTGGACATTGGTTGGTACCCACGTTTTGTGCATAATGCTTGCTTAACCAATACCTACCAATATTTATTGGATAAACAAGCATTCCCAATAATTTCAAGCCAGCATTTCCAAAGCAACAATTTCCCAGAAAAAAATGGTTTCTGACAGGATCTCTCCTTTGACAACTCAGGTTTTGGTTGTTGACATCTTGGCAGCTGGACCAATACCTAGCCACCAAAATGATGTCAACAACCAAAACCTGAGTTGGCGGGAAACAATTTTTTCTGGGAAATTAACAAGGCTAGGTGTGTTTGTGTGTGTGGAAGAACCTAGATAGGTACCTCCTGGAAGCAAAAAACACCTTCCTTGCTGCAGTTGAGCAACTGCCCACCAGCACCAGCAAGTAACCCCAGCAGCCAAATTCCGAAAATCCCCAGTCCGGTGCACCACCAGCAAGCATGGCAGTCCCATCACACTGCCAGCAGCCATTTGTTTGTTATTCCAACCCAAACAGCCCCAATGCCCGACAACGAGTTGCCAGTAGACAGTGATGATCATTGCAATAAGTCCAAAAAAGAACAGGTTTCACAGTGACCAAGTTCATAAAGTTGTAGTTTTCGTGGTCCTTGAAAACCTACCACATCTACCCACCACTTTCCTGGCTGGCATCTTGAATGTGCTGCAAAAAGTTACCCATGGGAAAAGAAAACTCAAAAAAACAACTAACCAGACCACATATTTCACAACAAAATCACCAAGAAAAGATCGCGAACGCACACACGTCACGAACCGGAGATGGCGGCAGCCATTTTGAGATTCAAAGATGGCCGACGGCGCATTCTTTTTTTTTTTTCAAAAGGAAAACGCGATCGCGGCCGCAGTTTTTTTTTTAATGTGCGGCAGTATTTTTTTCCATTCAGTGTTTTTTTATTCCAAAAAAATTTTTGGATTCGAAGCGATTTTCGAATCCTAAATTTTCGAATCCGAATCCTGGATTCGAGTTCGAATCCGAATCCAGGATTCGCACACCCCTACGAGTGAGGCGCAGGAAAAGACAATCGGTTTTGCTGGTGCTTCACTCATGAGTAAAGTTGCTATTTTGGCCCAGACATTTTTATACCAAACACTGCACTTGGCGCATGAATGACTCCCATTCAACCGGAGCCTGGCGCCGACTTTTGTTCCACACGTTTTCCGTACGGGATTCCACAATCAGTGCCTACGAAACAGCCATAAAATACCTCTACCTAGCGCTAACAATGGACTTGACCTTTTAATCGGCGAGTTCTATTGATTAAATGGTTGCCAAATGTCAGCCTCATGTTATGAGTTTTCAAAATGAAAGCTGACAGCTGCACTTGTAAAAGACGTCGGTCTACGTGGCCTGCTCACAACCGGTGCAGTGATTTCTTGACTTTCTTACTAGGTATAGGTACACAATCTGCGATGCATTGACCTCGTCCATTTATTCCTTTGAGGTCATAGCCATAGCATGTTCCATTTTTTGCGAAAGACTCCCCGTATCTTAAGCCAAAACATAAAGTGTGATACATTCACCGACTACTTTCTTCCAGATCGATCTGGCCTTTTAAACATTTGAGTAACATATCACTTTGTTGCGCAGGCGCATTGAGATAAGAATATTTTAAAAAGCGGACTTCTCTACCAGGAATGGCATCATAATCAGCCTGCAGATCATCAAGACGTCAAAGATTCAGCCTCAATCAATTTGTGAATAAATGAGCATCACAACGATTAGAAGAGGAAAAGAAAGTGTGTGTGGCTTAGAGCAGTTTCGCCAAAAGGAATTTCGCACAGCGAAATTCGCAGGAAGGAAATTCGTCAAAAGGAAATTTTCAAGTGCTATTTTTGCATCGGGGAAACTCGCAAATAGTTTCTTGCCATCTTGCATTTTCCCAAAAAATGCGACTCTCGCAACTGCCATAGGTACTTTCAACAAAAAAGTCGAGGAAATTGTACCTAGCTGATTTTTTTTTTGAAATTGCAAATTTCTCATATGGGTTTTTGGCAAAATGCATTTTTGTAACCTGGAGTCTCTGCAACTGGTGTGTCGCCGATGGGGATTTTGCAAATGGCTTTTGCAACTTGCATTTTTGCAACAGGGTCTCGCAACCGGTGCTTTCGACGAAATGAAAAGCCGCCAAAAAGAAATTTGCGACTAATGGATCCCCGAAAATTTGGCTGAATGTTTGTACACTTCAGGCCGAAATGATATGATCACGATTTTGTATGCGTCATTGGTATGAAATTGTTTTTTTTTTGGGCCGCGAATTGATAGGTGATCTTCCCTGAGCTTTTTTTTTGGGTCGCGAATTGATAGGTGATCTTCCCTGAGCTTTTTTTTTGGGTCGCGAATTGATAGGTGATCTTCCCTGAGCTTTCTTTGATGAAAATTTGCATAAGTTTATGGTCATGTTACTCATGTTCACTGCTGAGTCGGGGACCCAAAAGTGAGAATGAGCAAAACTACAATGCTGTCGTCGAAAAAGCGGAAGTAAAAAACAGCATTAAATATATCAATATGCACTAAACATTTGTGCACAAGTCACTTTGCCCTGAACTGTACTTACAATACGTATGGTACAACGGGCTGGGCGTTTTCTCTAATTTTTTACGGCGGAGAGATCATTTCATTTTATCGAAATCTGCTGCGGAATGACAATTGTGCTGATTTCCAGGACCAATCGCATAGCAGTTTTCTCGGTGAAGTGTTTTTTTATTATTTATTATTATTATTGTAACGTGCAAACGGCAAGAGCCTGTTGCACGGCTTGATAAATTAAGGTCAAAGGAAACGATCTGGATTCGCCCTTACATATTTTAGAGTCTCAACTCGAAAGCGATCGACATTTGTTATTTCCGTTATTTCATTCGGAAGGTTATTCCAATGCCTAATCGTAGCTGGAAAAAAAGAACCCGAGTAGGTATTGGAATGTGCCAGGATGTGCCTAAAACTGCTGTCGTTCAAATGCCTAATTGATGGAACTCGTGAACGTTCAACTTCCGGTGGAAGCAAAATACCAACTTTGCTAGAAAGTATTTTCTGGTGCATGGACAGCCTCGCGACCTTTCTTCTGTCTGATAATTTGGGAACGTCAATTTCCTTTAGCATCGCTGTGACACTTGACTCTCTATTATAATCAGAGCATACGAATCTGGCAGCAATTCTTTGCACCCGTTCAATCTGGGCCGAGTGGCTGCCGTTGAAAGGACTCCAGACAAGGCTTGCGTACTCCAGAGCAGGGCGCACCAAAGTTTTGTAAGCCAAGAGTTTCACCGTTTGGGGACACCGACTCAGATGTCTTTTAATGAAGCCAAGAAGAGAGAGCCCTTTATTAGAGATTCTGTCGACGTGCTTGGACCAACTCAAATCATCTGAGAACAAAACACCAAGATATTTGTAGTCACAACTCCTCTTAAGCTCAGACGACCCCATGGTATAAGCAAAATTCGTTGGGTCTTGGCGGCGACAAAATGTGACCATTTCGCATTTAGATATATTGAATTCCATTTGCGACTTGTTTGCCCACTCCAGTGCTGCCGCAATGTCACTCTGCAGAGATTCACAATCTCTGCGGTCCTTGATCACACGATAAATGACGCAGTCATCTGCAAACAGGCGAACATGTGATCCAATACAAGCGGGGAGATCATTAATGTAAAGCAGGAACAGCAAAGGCCCCAAAACCGTACCCTGAGGTACGCCCGATGTGACATTGCATGGCCGTGACTCTTGTCCATCCACCACAACCATCTGCACCCTACTCCTGAGGTAGCTTTTTAACTAACAGAATCGGGTTTTAAATGCCTTTAATTTTAAAAATCGGTAACGCTTTGTCCTTACTGGAAGAAAAAAATCAAGTTTTCGGACGCTGAAAAATTTGAATCAAAAT
>JASGXE010012209.1:0-23465 GCA_030068105.1 Sinentomon sp. SZTP_YWyxl
GGGGCAAATGCTCGGTTCTTCCAATCCAATTAGAGTTAAAATTTAACCCCGAGTTAAATCCTTTACCCGAGTTAAGCATTTGATTTTAACATTGCTAAAGAGAAATAAATTATATCCACTCACTCCATCTCTTTTTTCGATGCTTCCTCAGTGGTAAGGTCTTCCTCCACCGAATAGTCCAAGATTGATTTTACACCAAAAGATCGCAACCTCTTCAGAATTGGCTGGATCTTTAACTCGTCTTCGCCAGCAACAAAATGTCCATAAAAAGTTGCCCGCATGACCGTTTCGAATAACCTGCGACCAAGAATTGCTTTTGCAAATTTCATCAGCTGAAAATACAGATGAAATGTCACAATAAAATTTGGCAGGCTGGTCAATGGCTTCTGACAAGGTGCAAGTGGAAAACATTTGCAGCATCCAGCCTAATATGAGGCATCTGACTTCTATCAATTTTCCCCTCCCTGGCTGCTATTTTGGCAGTCCAAAAGAGACGGAACAAGAATTGCTTTTGCAAATTTCATCAGCTGGAAATACAGATGAAATGTCACAATAAAATTTGGCAGGCCGGTCAATGGCTTCTGACAAGGTGCAAGTGGAAAAAATTTGCAGCATCCAGCCCAATATGAGGCATCTGACTTCAATCAATTTTCGGTTATCAAGTTTCCCCTCCCTGGCTGCTATTTTGGCAGTCCAAAAGAGACGGAACAAGAATTGCTTTTGCAAATTTCATCAGCTGAAAATACAGATGAAATGTCACAATAAAATTTGGCAGGCCGGTCAATGGCTTCTGACAAGGTGCGAGTGGAAAAAATTTGCAGCATCCAGCCCAATATGAGGCATCTGACTTCAATCAATTTTCGGTTATCAAGTTTCCCCTCCCTGGCTGCTATATTGGCAGTCCAGAAGAGACGGAAGACACTGTACCAGGACATCAGACTTCACAATGGATAGAAACATGTTATTGGGTCAGAAGCGAATGACATTCAACACATGTGAGAAGGAAAGAAAGACATGAGTTTTCACGAGGGTGTTGCAGGAACTTTTTGGATGACCTCCGTAAAATGTCTGGTGGCAACAGAGCATAGCAGCTTTCAGGGGTCCAAAATGAAGGGGCAAGGGCAATGTTCATTTTTCACTTTTGTACTTTTGACTTAAGGCATTGAGGGCAGGCACTTCCTTATCTCAGGTTTGGTTGAAGCTGTTGGACACCCAGGCCCATCTTTCGTACAGACTTTATCCACTTGCTTTTCCGGTTTTGAACAGGCAGGTCCTGATGGACATCTGCCAGTTTAGCAAAAAGCAAAAACAAAATGAATAATTGAGAGTGGAAATGTGCCATTGTCCAACTGACAATGTTTCCAGTAACTTGGTGCACACGTGTAAGTTCAGCCTCTTCTTGAATTCACACTGGGCCCAACCACTATAGTTGCACACAGAAAAAGAAACATCGGCCTAACATCAAGAATATTAACATTAACCGAGAGGAGTTCAAGTCAGGATTAAAATTTGCTTCGGTGGCAAAATCTTGACCCTGCCCAGCCCTTTTGAAAATGGTGATGAAGCAAACATCTGCTGCTGGAGCAAATTTTAATCCCGACTTGACCTCCACGCGGTAAGCATTCAAATTATCGAATTTGCCCAAACAGAGAATTACCTAAGCTTTATGTTTGTATATAGTAGGCCAAAATCTGTAGCCAGAGCAATAAAATTTTCAATTTAAGCACGAGGTTCCTTTAGTTCAAAAAATGTGCTGTTCATAGTTGGTCTGCAGGCTCGCATCATCACCTTGACAAAATGGGGATACCTAAGCTCCAAAAATGCTCAGAACTCGAAAAGAAATTTAAAATGTAATGTTTAGACAAAGAACTTGGAACAAAATGGCCTGATTAAGTTTGCAAATATTCGTATTGTTGGGTTTGTGGATTTCACAGTATCAGGAAAAAATAAAATTATTATTGATATCAGTGCCCCAATGAAACTTGATTTAAAATATTAAATATTAAAAATTTGAAATGAAATATTTATTCAAAAGAAAATTTTGGGGTCATAGTTTGTTGTGGTGTATTTCCTCAAAAAATTGGTAATCTCTTTTACAAGCAGCAAAAATGAAGCACCTTTTGCAATCAATACAGGTTCCATGACTTACATTTTTCAGACACAAAAAAACAAGCATGAATAAGCACCCAAACATGCAAAATTGTTCATCTCATGCAAGAAACTCCTTACCTTCATGTTATTATCAACCAAGTATTTTGAGGAACACAATGAGAAGACGATGTATGCCCGTAGGACCTCCCATGTCGTCTTGCTTTTAAATGCAGCCTTTGAATCTTGAAAGCTGAGATCAATCGGGTCATGTCGAGGTGACTGGTGGACTGTGTTTTCATCAAGCAGCTTTTCAGAATGTGTAGCATCGATGCCAATGGCGCCGGTGGACACATGTGTTGACTTCAAGGCAACATAATTAGGGGGTAAGCAAAATTTAGATGTCTGCGAACCTGTGGCATTAACCACCCTCCCAAACTTCCAAGGAATCCTGGTTCCGGACGAATTGTTATAAGTACTCTCTGCAGGCTGACGTGTAAAAATGAACCTTCTCGAAGTCTTTCGGTGAAATGCTTTCACAGATGAAGAACTTGGTACCAATGTGCTGACTCTTAAACTTGCCATTAAAGGACACAGTGTCTTTGACAAAAACTGCCACAGCACACAAACGTTGGGCACAGAAAAACAGTGTGCTTACGGCATGTTTTCAGAATTTTATAAACAAAATGCAACTGGCAGCTTCAATAGTCCAAAATGGCAGCTGAAATCACTCTAAATTAAACAGGAACAGGAAAAAATAGGCATTATCAATATAAAGGCGTGTCAAGCAAAACCAACGAGAAAACGATATCGCCTCACAATGTCATGCAGAATTGGCTAGTCACAGTTTGTGCATGTAAATGCAACTTGTTCTTCTGCTCTAGCAGTGTCATCTGGTGTATACTGGCGGTGGAAAAAGATTACCCATACATGTGAAAAATTTCCATTCTTGAGATTTTAGCAAAAACTCCATGCTGTAGAAATAAAAGATCCTCTTTCATCACTAATGTCAAAATCTGACACCTCTAGAAAGCTCCGTTGCAATTTGGCGCTTTAATTTCTACCAAATGCATAAGAGTAAAAAGAAAGAAAAAAAAAGTTTTGGAGGCAACAGTTAGATGGGAAAAACACATGTATGAGTAATCTTTTTCCGCCGCCACTATACCACATGGATCTGTTCTCGACCCACTTTTATTCAACATCTACCTAAATGAGTAAATGACCTATTATTTCTTGCACTTCAAGAGCGATTTACACTCTGTGCAGATGACACCATGCTCTTCTTTAAGTCTCCAACAGTGAATGACCTTAGAGGCAGTGGTTTCTGTGCCTTTAAATAGTGACATGGCCTTGTGCATTCCTGGATGGGCCAAAATCACCTTGTGCCCCTGCCGTGAATTTCCCTCCCAGCAAATAAGTAGCTAGTCCACCCCTGGAAAAGCACATATTTCCAACTTCTCAATGGTCCGTTTCATTTTAGAATATTCAACGATGACCTAGGATCCTTAATCTTCGATGCATAAAAAATATTGATGCAATTGAGACTGTTCATTGCAAGGCAGAGATTTGTTACTGGGAACTTTAGTAGGTATCTTTTTTGAATTTTCTGCTGGTGTTTTTAATATTTCCCGATATGCAAATTCAAATCGAATACAAATTTTCAATCTAATTTCTTTTAGGATGTTTGTCTAACATTCCATTTTTTTTTTCTATTTTCATGCATTTCATTCAAGTAGGTAGATCCTACCTACTTGACTATCGTTACGTATATCTGTGGTGAAACTGTACATAATTTATGCGTGTATCGTGTTGTAGTCCGTTCCCCTGTACCTGGTGCCAAACCTTTCCATCTAGACGCTGCAGTTGCTGAGTTATCATCACCTTGTTGATGTTGGTTGTTTTTCTTTTTTTTCCATTGCGATAGCCAGTGCATTTTACGGTGGTCGGTGACAACACCCACTTTGGGTTTTTGTTCCCATGACACTGTCATGTTCATGTTTCTGCATCGATGGTTGCTTCTTTAAACTCATCTCCTTAAACTCATCTCGTGGGTGGCTTTCTTGCATGCTGCCTTGGCTCAATCACATGTCAATGCTGAGTGTTGTTACCTACTTGTTTCGCGGTTCTGTCTCGACAAAAAATTATGCAAAACCAGGGGTCCAGTAGCTTTTTAATGCCCGAGGCTCCCAGCTATCCGGTCAAGCCCGAGCGCCGTACATTGACGTCAGCTAAAAAAAACTGCGCGGACGAGCGACGTAGATAAACGTCAAGACCAACATGATGTGATTGTACGGACGACGTAAATTAACGTCGGCATGGGTATTCCATTTTCTGCACCACTATAACGTAATATTAGCACCACTCGATCGCAAAGGCGAACGGAAAGAGGAAAAAACAGCGATCAAGCAGACGTTTATTCCGCCAAAATCGGTCCAACCGTTTTCAATCAGCGCACTTTTCAAATTTCCCGCTTTTCGTTGTTTTGTCCCTTGTCGAAGGCGCCTTTTTTCACGATGACGCAACATCAGTCGCCCGCCGAAATTCAAATTTTCGGGCAGCCGACAGCAGCGCGATCTCGCGGACGCTTGTTTCATGTGATTTGCTGCAACCGTTTGGAAACGGCGTCACATTGAAATTACCTGTTTTTTCCCGTTTTTGCTCAATTTTGATGCGGTTTGAAGCGTTTTGTGGGTATCTCTTGGCCATTTTTTTGTGCAGGGTTTTTTTTTTTTTTTTTTTGAAAACATTAAATTATAGGCGATTTTAATGACACAGAGCAGAAATCTGGCTTGGTTGGGCGGGAAAAGCATGCATTTCCGATTTTTCCGTTTTTTGAAAATCCTTGCAGAAATTATTAATTCCGTCGGGGGTAGACACTCCGTGTTTCCGAAACGTGCCGAAAAACATTTTAAAACCAGAATTCGCAATCCCGGGCTTGACCGGCTAGTTTTAGTAATCTTTTTCCGCACTTTTTGGCAATAATTAATTTCACAGAGTGACCCACTCATTGCGATGCTGATGGATGCACCAGTTCACACAACATCAGGACTCAGGAGGTTGTTGGGTAGTTGTGTGAAAATTTCATAACGTACCTAGGCCTAGTTCAGTTTGGGAGACCAATGATTTTTCTCAATTTGGGCGAAATTATAGGACATAACAATCGAATATAGGAACTACAGAGATGTAAAAAAAGAAGAAAAAAATAGAAAACAGAGAGGTAGCCGAGCCAGGATATCCCTCTCCCTCCATCAATCTTCTCTGCCATTGTTTTCTCAATGATCAGCAGATATCTGGCTAACCCGTTGAAATGTTCTCACATGCAAAATCCACAGATCGCACATCACTGGCAGTGGCAATTTAGGTGAAATTGCAGAATTTTGCCTTGTCAGATGCACGAGTTTTACATCCAGCCATTCTGTCAGAACTCCAACTGAAGCTTTCCTACCGAAGTACGAGATACGGTATGAGTACCTACATTCCCATGGGATTCAGTCGCAGTTGAACAACTTTCATCTGATGCTGCATGGCGCCAGTGCAACACCAACTTCCCTCTCTACGAAGATGTCTTCCACAGCATCAGCCGCTCCAATTTAAATAGGTACCTACCTACCTACCTAACTGGGTATTTTAAAATATATGTTTTAATCGTTAGGCAACTGTGTATCACAACGTTTTGCTTTATAAAGAATTTAAATAATTTTTTTCTTCTCCATCCTTATCAGCTGTGCTGGCGGGTGAATTGAGAAAACAAAGTGATCGCTACCCACTGAATTAGTGAATTAGGTTAGGATGCAGTCCTCTGGAAATTCGCTTTGGCCAGACCGTAAAATCCTTCCTTTCACAGCAAGCAAAGACAGAAGAATGCACAAACCTCTTGCAGCTTCTCTGCTTGGCAGGCTTGGCCCCTTAAAACAAGAGCCGCAATTAAACCTCGTGTCTACTCGGAATAAAGTTTTTTTACTGCCCCCAGTCTGTGCTCACAAAACACCAAAGCCAAAGCCATGGAGGCAAAAAGGAAAGCACAAGTTGAATGCATGGCCAGCAAAACTACCCCGTCACGGAAACAAACCATTGAACAAAAAACATTTGGACCAGTGTTGCCAGTCAGTCTTGCAGAAAAAAGCATCATCAAAGTAAAAAAAAGCACGTAGCCAAAATGGCCACAAAAGGCAGCGGTGGGAAGATAAAGGCACTTTACACCCATGGAGTATAAGAGTCTCTGTGAGGGTGGTTTGGGAGCCGCAGGTGCCACATTTCATGGCCGAAGGCAACCAAAGCGGGGTCTGGGATGGCAACTGGAACTCCAGGGGGTTCCAAGGGGCAGAGCCCCTGGCAGGGGGTTTGGGGGACAGCATACAGCTTCCCCCAAGAGTTGCCGATTTTTCATAAATTTGGTGTTTCCAAATGCCAGCTTTTGACATTTCATGCCCCATTTTCTCCTGCAGGTCGCACAAGCAATACCTAGGTGGAGCTGGGTGAATAATGCCGAATAAAAAGCGAAAAAAGCAGAAAACAATGAATAAAGCACAAAAAAGCACTTTCCCATAAATCCAGAAAAATGCAAAAAAGCATATAGGCCTATGGCAACCCTGATTGGGACAGGGATACCAAAGTGACCCCCTAAGAGACTAAATTATTTACACAGGATAATGAATAAAAACAACCAATGAAATGAACCAGAGCGATGTTTGAAGCTAGAATTGTTGAGACCGAACCCATTTGCAGAGGACAATTGACCAGCAGGAGATTCAGTCGTAAAATCGACCATGTCAATGAAAATATCACATGGAAGATGACGACAGGATCCGTGATTGCCTGGCAATCTTCCCTGCCAAGTTGGAAACCGTCAAATTTTGCAAGAGCAAGTTCACAAGACCAGTCAGGACGAAAACCAAACTGAAGAGGGGAGATGGAGACCCTGTTTCTTACTTTTTACTCTTTCTGTTCCAACTTGGATGTGCTTCTCTATGCGGCACTTCCTCTGTCATCTTGGGTTACTTTCATTGAAATTTCCTTCTGGCACCACTGTGAATATTTTGGTGCCAATCCAGGCCTACTATTTCCACTGGTGTGGATTCAAATTCTGTGCTCCAAACATTTGTGTAAATAAGTGCAACACTGCAACATCGATCATATGAGATTCCACCTACATGATGGAGGAGTGCTGAGTAGTGCCTGCTCATCCGTAAGTAGGGATTCCGTGTTTTTTTCCTTAACCTCATTGTGCCGCCGACGCCCTCTCTTGCCGCCGACGCCTCATTCCCTCTCTTGCCGCCGACGCGTTCGGTCACGTTTTTGAAATGTGCGGAAAAAATTGAATCTGCAGGCTCGTGCTTTCCTGATTGCACAATTTCCGAGCAAAATCAAAAGATGTGACTCGTGGCCAGGGCAGTTTTTCTCTCCCTTTTAATTTATTTCCTGATTTTAACTATTTGGGCGAACCCTGGCTGCGGACTTGGCGTGGGTACAGATGTGTTCGAAGGGTTACAGAGTTGCAACCAAGCCCTTCAATCACACTCCAGAAACAAAACAAAACATTCCGATCACTTTGTGGGGCATCTCTTCCATTTCAACTTGATTAGGATTCCTTCTCAGGCTGTTCCGTTGAAACTTGTTGCATGCCTATGCTGTATTCTCATTTGCTGTGGTGATGTTGAGCTCAATCCTGGTCCGTCCCCCTCTCCCCGCTCAAAAATTCCAAGACGCACAGCTGTCGTCAGCAACAACAAGACCAGGAAAATGAAATCCAATCCGGCGCCATAGTGGATTCAGTGTGATGGATGTCATGATTGGTTTCTTTTGCCGCATCCGGTGTTGACTGTTCGTTTTCTGACGCAGGAAATTTGCCTTTTCATTGCAGGATTTGTGGGCAGTCGGAGGAGATAAGAGAACTGAGGGCAAGGATAACTAAATTGGAAGTTATCCTCTCTGGATTGAATATTCAGTTGCCCGGACCTTCAGCTCCTCCTGATTGCTTACAGCCACAGCTTCAGCCTCTTCCGGAATGTTCACACAACCAGCTGAGCAATGGCTGCGATGCTGTATCTGGCACACAGGATCAGAGTGGCTCCGTCCGTGGTGACTGTGCTGGATCACATGATGCAAGGGACCCGGTTTCATCTGACAAGGCGTCCAGTGGTGATGTTGTCATTACCATTGGAAACTCGAATTTGGGGCGTTTATACCCTTCGTTCACATCGGTTGGCAGCTGCTGTCGGTATACTAGGTGGCGGGGTGGTCTCACGATACCTGGAGCATATTTAAAGTTCAGGAATTGTTTGGGCTGCTCTCCGGAAAGCAGAGAGCTCTGATCAATCTGGTGGTTGGGGAAAGTGATGTGGAACATAACTCAGTGGCAGACACATTCCATGCATTCACCCGTTTGATTGGAGATCTCAATACCATTCTGAGCCTGGCATAACCTAATATGCCAGGAGCAATCAACATTTGCTCTATTCCTCCTCGACCGGGGAATCATGAGCTGTCTGCAAAAATTGAGAAGCTGAACGATTCCCTCTTGATGTATTGCCGGAATCTTGTCAATGTGAACTTCCTCGATTTGAGGAGTCTACAGAAGTCCAGTATTTCCGCTGATGGATTGCACTATTCCAAAAGTGGTGCTGCCAAGGTGGCTGCTGGATTAGTGCAATCAATCAATTCTTTTTAAGAGAAACCCATGGTTTGGGGTTAAGCTTGTCATTTTTCTCCCCAACACATACACCTTCTCCTGAGGTCGACAGTTCTTTCAGTCGATTAAGATTTAAATTGACTATTGCTGCTCAATATCCGAAGTTTGCTTCGCAAACGTCGGGCTCTTCATCCAATTTTTGATTCCGCCAATTTAGACTGTGTTGCTGTTGCTGAGACCTGGCTGGACGAATGATGCTCCGAGGTTGATATTCTCCCAAGCAGTTATGCTGTGTTCCGCAGGGATCGTTCCAGGCTTGGTGGGGGTGTCCTCCTTGGCGTGCGTCGTTATCTCCGGCCGGTGCTCATCCACAGCAGCAGGGTTTATGAATTAATCATGATAGCTTTGGAATCATCATTTCCTCCAACCATTATTATAATGATGTACAGACCACCTAATCTTTCCCTCGATTGCTTCACTGGGGAATTTTTCCCCTCCCTTTGGAAATTTTCCCTTTGAACTCAAATTTCTTTTCCTTTGATGCATGCCCATCCTGGTTGTAATCTGCCAGCGTTCCATTAGGCAGGGTTGTTTGTTTTAAAACAAATTGTTTTAAAACTTGTTTCAAACACGTTTTTAAAAAAGGCTTTGAAAAAAAAAACATTTTTGTTTTAAAACAGTTTGTTTTCAAACAAAAACAGGTGTTTTTTATCAAATTGTTTTAAAAACAAATTTTTCCTTTGGAAATGGGCTAATTTTGACACCAGTAACCATTTTCAAAATTTTTTTTTATTTTGCTAAAAAAAACATGTTTTTTTTTGTTTCTAAAATATTAAAAAAGAATCATGTACCAACATGTTAAATATGTCACATCCACCTAGTCCATTTGCAGGACAAAAATGGCAGTAGCTACTAGCTACCTACTCAGAAATGAATCAGAAGATGAACAATATGATGAAAAAAAATAATTTTACTGAATCATTCTGAACAAATTTCACCGAACAAATCGTTTTTTACCTTGGTAAATGGTAGGTAGGTACTAAAGTCTAAAGCACAATAATTTGAAAAATAACGAACAAAACAGAATTTTGCTCCAGGTTGCCTTGATCATGTTCACCATTACTTTCACTTGTCAACTCCAGCTGTCCGGTGATTAAGTTCCACTGAATATGTGGAACATCAAAATCACTCCGATCTCTCATTTTCCACAGTTTTTTGCCTTTCCTCACTCCATTATCATGTCCACGTCACACTGTCACAAACCTCAAAATCTCACATACTCTCGAAACTTAACCAACCACTTGATGGTGTGCTCATTTCATTGAAAAATTACTTGCAAGAAAAAACAATGGATAGGCCTATTCAAAACATGTGACAACACCTACAACATGGCCGACTGTTTAAATGTTCTTACTGCATTTATGTTCGACCAATTTCTATGATGCACCATTTGCATCTGAACCCAAAATCGAAACCGATTTGAAATGGAATGTCACAGGTCATAGCAAAATTCCATGTTGTTACCCAGTGTCGTTATGTTGTTCCCAAGAAAATACAGGTTTTGTTTGCAGTTCCCCAATTCCCAGGAACCGCAGATGCAGGAGGCGAAAAGCAGTTGTTTTGTCAGGATTTCGAAATTGGGGGGTGTGAAGATTTCCGGTCTTCTTGAATTTCCGATGAGGTGAAGGATCTCGGCGCAGCCCAAACGGGGGGCTGGGGTGGTGATCTAGGGTACCGCCCAGCGCAAGGGCAGAGTCCCTGGCGGGGTGTGTGTGGCAGCGCACCAAAATATGCTTGAAATTTGAGGGTTCAATTGGTTTTCAATAGGCCAAATTTCCTCCCAGGGCGAGCCAACAGCACGGGCTTGCGGAGGGGGGTCTGGCAAAACGACTGCGAAAATGTGCTTGAGGGTTGCGTGCTTGAGTGTGAAAAGTGCGATTGTGAAAAATTGCGGTGGAGACTGCCAAGAAAGACAGGGACGGATTCAAAAATTAAAAAGAAGAAGGACAATCGGAAACGGCAAGCCGGGAAAAGAGGAAAAAGCTGGAACTTTTTGACACCCATCCCAGCAAGGTACACACTCGAAAAACTCCAGGGGAAAACTTACAACGGAGAAAATGAATCAGAAAAACGAAATGTGACAAAAGTTCTCGTTTTTCGACTCCCATGGCACAAAAAAACGCGTCTGAAATGATAACGCGTTGGACCGCTGCCTCCACAAAAATGGCCGGCAGGCCAGCTGGGTTGGTGCTGCCTTGACACACGTTTCTACTCAGGTAGGACACGCAAAAAAGCTCTCTCCCCACCTCCACTCTCTCTCCCTCCCTCCCTCTCTCTCTCGCGCTCTCTCTCTCTCTGGCTCCAGCGAAAGCCCGATGATGAATCAACGTGGATGCATGATGATGATGTGGGGCACTTGCCTGATGAAACTATGCAGACAGAAATCAGAAGCTGGAGGGAGGGCTGGCGATGACGGCGCAAGCAAAAACGCTTGAGGTGTATTGGATGTTGCGGCAAAACGGGCGTTTGCCGGCCGGCCACTCCAGTTCAAACCACGCAAGTTCAGCACTTCTGCAGAGCGCAGCGTCATGCATACCCTTCTTTCTGTGCCCTGGATTGGATCTTCTGCCACCACAAAAAGATGAAACTCGACTCCGCTGAACAAAATATCTTGGCAAAAGGCAAAAACATTTGCCAGTTCGTCGCTGGAGGTGGCAGGTGGTGGGCTGGTGCGAAGGACTGGATGCATGCTTTCTTCCTCAGCAAAGAGCCAGAAGCCTGATCTTCTGGACACAGCAAGATAAAGCAGAAGTTGGAGTGGGTTGTCAGGGAGGGCGATTGCTGCTTGTGATCGGCTTTGGGTCATTCCCTCCAAAAGTCCACAGTTTCAGCTGGTGCGGTGCGGCGCCCCACAATGAGCAACAGCTTAACAATGCTGCGGCACCTCTATTGTTGCACCATTGTTTCAACAATGCTACGCAACAATGATGACAACGCGGCAACAGTGATGCGGCAAAAATGCAACATGCAGCCCAACAATGTGTAATGCTTCTCAACATTGATGGAACACTCATTTCATGAAACGTCTTTTTGTTGGAAGCACTGTTGGGAGGATGGGACACGGGACACGCTACCGCACCACAACCCCTCTTCTGCCCAGGCGCATTCATGTGTTTGCTGCTTGTTGCTCGACAGCTTCTGCTGATGCTCGAAACACGGGTTGGTTTGCTGTCATTGGATGTTGCGGCAAAGCAAGCGGAAAAAGAGCGATACGCACCAAATGAATCAGGTCAGACTGTGCGATTGCAGCAACGCAGCGTCTTGCGCCGCCTTTAGCGTGTAAACTTCCCGTGATGACGGAATGCTTTCAAAGCATGCGTTTTGAACATTAATTAGTGCGATGATGTATAGACCACCTAATCTTTCCCTCGATTGCTTCACTGGGATTTCCTCTGAAATCCTGAACTCAATTCTTCCTTTGATGCATGCCCATCCTGGTTGTAATCTGCCAGCGTTCCTATTAGGCAGGGTTGTTTGTTTTAAAACAAATTGTTTTAAAACATTGTTTCAAACACGTTTTAAAACAAGGCTTTGAAAAAAAACATTTTTGTTTTAAAACAGTTTGTTTTCAAACAAAAACAGGTGTTTTTTATCAAATTGTTTTAAAACAAATTTTTCCTTTGGAAATGGGCTAATTTTGACACCAGTAACATTTTCAAAATTTTTTTTATTTTGCTAAAAAAAACATGTTTTTTAGTTTCTAAAATATTAAAAAAGAATCATGTACCATGTACCAACATGTTAAATATGCCACATCTACCAAGTCTATTTGCAGGTCAAAAATGGCAGTAGCTACCTACTCAGAAATGAATCAGAAGATGAACAATATGATGAAAAAATAATTTTACTGAATCATTCTGAACAAATTTCACCGAACAAATTGTTTTTACCTTGGTAAATGGTAGGTACTAAAGTCTAAAGCACAATAATTTGAAAAATAACGAACAAAACTGAATTTTCCTCCAGGTTGCCTTGATCATGTTCACCATTACTTTCACTTGTCAACTCCAGCTGTCCGGTGATTAAGTTCCACTGAATATGTGGAACATCAAAATCACTCCGATCTCTCATTTTCCACAGTTTTTTGCCTTTCCTCACTCCATTATCATGTCCACGTCACACTGTCACAAACCTCAAAATCTCACATACTCTCGAAACTTAACCAACCACTTGATGGTGTGCTCATTTCATTGAAAAATTACTTGCAAGAAAAAACAATGGATAGGCCTATTCAAAACATGTGACAACACCTACAACATGGCCGACTGTTTAAATGTTCTCTACTGCATTTATGTTCGACCAATTTCTATGATGCACCATTTGCATCTGAACCCAAAATCGAAACCGATTCTGAAATGGAATGTCACAGGTCATAGCAAAATTCCATGTTGTCACCCAGTGTCGTTATGTTGTTCCCAAGAACATAGTTTATGGCAATGTTCCTTTTGGTTCAACTTTGGGAACATCCACATCATTCTATTCTACCCTATTTCTATTTTTGATCATGATCATGAACTTTATTTATTTTTAAACCGCGAATGGTTTGCCATTTTTCACGATTTTCCAGTTGCCAGAAACCAAATAAATACCTTGAAACACGAAACACTATGAAGAAGGAGCAGGCAGGTGATCAGAAATCAGAAGAAAAACAGAATTTTGATAGGACTCATTGGCAAGTGTTCGTTTCTTTCTGGTAACCTCTTGAGAAATTATTATCCCACCACAAATGATATGACCAAAGCATCAAACACAACACATGCATTTTATGATCTTGGATGGAAGTAAAATAAAAACAGTGACCTATGCATATAAAATAGGCAGGCCCTACTTAAAATAGGCCAAGGCATTCGGTAGGTGGGTACTGTTAACCGGTGAAGTCCGGAATTGCGAATTCTGGTTTTAAAATGTTTTCCGCACGTTTCGGAAACACGGAGTGTCGCCCCCGACGGAATTAATAATTTCTGCAAAGATTTTCTAAAAACGGAAAAATCGGAAATGCATGCATTTCCTGCCCAACCAAGCCAGATTTCTGCTCTGTGTCATTAAAATCGCCGATAATTTAATGTTTTCAAAAAAAAAAAAAAAAAAAAAACACCGCACAAAAAAAACGGCCACGATACCCACAAAACGCTTCAAACCGCATCGAAATTGACCAAAAACGGGAAAAACAGGTAATTTCAATGCGACGCCATTTCCAAACGGTTGCAGCAAATCACGTGAAACAAGCGTCCGCGAGATCGCGCTGCTCTCGGCTGCCCGAAAATTTGAATTTCGGCGAGCGACTGATGTTGCGTCATCGTGGAAAAAGGCGCCTTCGACAAGGGACAAAGGAACGAAAAGCGGTAAATTTGAAAAGTGCGCTGATTGAAAACGGTTGGACCGATTTAGGCGGAATAAACGTCTGCTGGATCGCTGTTTTTTCCTCTTTCCTTTCGCCTTCGCGATCGAGTGGTGCTAATATTACGTAATTAAATTCAAATCCTTTGAAAATGGAATACCCATGCCGACGTTTATTTACGTCGTCCGTACAATCACATCATGTTGGTCTTGACGTTTATCTACGTCGCCCGTCCGCGCAGTTTTTTTTTCAGCGTCCGATGATGTACAGCGCTCGGGCTTGACCGGTTAATGACTAAGATCGGAGATTCCTGGTAGAGGGTTAAAACGGAACAGCATACCAAGGCACTCGCACAAAAATAAAAAACAACCAGATTGGAAAGCAAATACCTATGAGTCCAGCAAATGCTGAGTGCCTATTTGAATGGTGTAACATTAAAAACAAGAATTCTCAAATATTTTTCATGATTTTGGGAACATAACTAGGAACAGGAAGCATTGCACTTGACTTGCCACTTGTTGATGGGCACTTTTCATTGAAATAATTCTCAAAATTTCCGGTAATTTTCGTTGTAGGTACCTACCTAAATTTCCTGGGAATTTGTAAATAATAATTCCCTTTAGTTTTGAACTTTTGACACTCAAAAACAAACAGGAAAACAAAACGATAGAGGATGTATACGAGGAATTAGGAAATATTTAAGCTTTTATCAACACCTGAACAATTTTTTCTTGGGGTATGGCCTAGTGAATTGTTTTATATTGGTATTTCTTACTTTGTCATCACCATCACAAAATTGTACCTAATGGTTAACGATAAAATTTGCCGTGGTTGGTGAAAATTGGATTGTATTTCATCATAATTATTGTCATTTTGTTGACTTTTTGAACAATGATAAATAATAGAAATGAATAGAATCCAACGCCTATTCCAAGAATTTTGGAATAGGTAGGTATCTCCAGGAACACGAGAAATCAGAAAATACATATGTACGCACCCCTAATCCCGAACGTTAGCCATTGATGCAAATTCCACCACATCAATTGAGTTTATTCACGTACCCGCCATATAGAACCGCAAGTAAAGTTGAGGAGCTAGACGTGCATTGTGTGCACAGAATAATATGGAATCTGGCAGTGGCCAATGGGCAGATTCGATTTGTTTTTGCCTGCGTACTGCCCAGGGTATGTTGCTGCATTCACTCGGACTTCCCTCAAGTTTTATAAGAAAAAGGAAAAAAATATTTGTTTTAAAACACCTTGTTTTACCCATCCAAACCAACCTAAGATATCTTGTCCTAACCCAAACTAGGTATCCTATACGCACCTGACCTAACCTAACCCGTTTACGGAGGTGTCCAGGCAGGTGTCCATATTTTAGGGAATAGGTACCTTGAACCTTCCCAGAGCAACGGAAATTTCATGAACGAAACCCGTGAGCTGGGTTTCGCAGGAATGTTTTGACCGAAACCCATGCTGGCCATGGAAAAAGTAATTTCGACCCTCGAGAAGACGATACAGGTAACCAGCAACCATTTTCTCCATTACCTTTGCCGAAGAACTTGTTAAACTAATAATTGGTCTAAAACTGTGAACTGAAAGAGTTAAGCCACCTTTTGGAAGAGGCTTAAGTTAACAATGCTATGTTTCCAATCAGAGGGGATGTTATTGGATGAAAGTGACACAGAAAATAAAACCAGCAAATATTTCTATTTTCTATTCTATTCTATTTTTTAATATATGCAAAATATATATTTTATTTCATGAAGATGGCAATGTGGTTCTTCAGCAGAACCAGAGGGATGGAATGGAATCAACAATGTCAAAAGTGGAGCCCTTGCACGATTTTAAAGCACCAAGCAATGACTTTTCAGAAATTACATCAGCATCCCTCAAAAACCTTTTTGATGGGGTGCTCCCTAAAATGTGGACACCTGGACACCCAACTGGACACCCCCTTGGAGACCCTTCTAGAGCCTAACCCATCCAAACCAACCTAAGATATCTTGTCCTATCCTAAACTATCCTATACTAGGTAACCTATACTAACCTGCCATGCTGCTGGCAGCTGCATGGCATCACAGCTTTCAGGAAATGTATCCTCGGTGAGGGTGGGTGGGGGGATTGCACCTTATCTCTCTCCCCAAACAACAATTCAACAAGGGCAGGGACCGGCGTTTCCTTCACCCCTCCTGTTTTATGTAAAAACGTGGATAGGTTTTCCTTCATCAACCGATACCTTTTCTTGTGGAACAAGCTCTTTATCTCCTCTGAAATGGTCCATTTACCTGAGGCAAAATTTCGGTCAATCATTAAGCCTAAACTCTGAAGCAATGGACGACCTGGCCGGGGTCCGGGGTTCAGTTCATATACCTACACTATTCAGGTTGCGCTCCTACCTCTAGGCAAAACCCACATTCAGTGGTGGAGCTGATGGAAATGGGCTGGAAGGATCTACTTACCGCTTCGGCGCGAGAACTTCTGGCTCATTTCCTGATGCTCTACCAGCTGATGCCTGCCGGGCTGCATCGTCCATGCATTGAGGATTCTTGGGGATGGCATTGAGGATTCTTGGGGATGGCATTGCCGCTCCAAATAAGCTGAACTTGTCAGTTTGAAGGGTACCATACCTACCACATCTCTCATCTTGTAGAGATTCTTAGGCCTATCCCAGGTGATCAGTTCCATACCAAATTTAACTTTTATTGGCCAGTGCACTCTGAGCCCTACCTGAAATGACCTTTGCATCCGGTACAGAGTGATGCTTTGTGCTAGGTCATGATGGTTTCTGATTTCATGACCTGATTTTGTGACCAACTCTCCTCTCAATTGCTCATTCTTTTTTTGCTCTCCATTGCATCTTGAACTTTTTTGAGCATTGTTGAGGAGAGTTGTAGTTGGTTGGCTGGCACACCCTTATAATATCCCCCTGGGCTGAACAACTGGTTACATTTCTTTGTTTTCTTGCCTGTGCCATTTGTTGTAATGCTCTCTTGTATGTAAATAAACTAGGTACCTACCCCCTGTTTAAGATTGATGCTTTTGTGCTAATTTTTTGTGTACCTGTTTGTGTGTTCTGCTCCAGTTGTTCAGCTTGGTCGATATTGGCGATGATGGGGCCAAGGGAAAACACACGTCACACACACACACACACATAGTTTTCCCAGATAGATAGGTAGGTTCTCTTAGGTTAGGGCATGACCCCCCAACATTTTCCAATAAAAGTTTGGCTCTATTTGTACGACCTTACAAATGTTTAATTTTCTTTTCTTCTTCTTTTTCTCATATATGTCTAAATTGAAAATTGCACTTGCACACACATTACTGTTCATTTTTTCATTGTGCTGTTTTTGATGATACGACACCGGAATTGACTCAACATTTCCAATGTGATGATTCTCAATCCAACGACCTGTCATCTTGACGAATTGGAAACGATGAAACATTGAACATGGGTATGTGATGCTATTTTTTTTTTGCAAATGCCTCCTGAGATGCCAGCAACACTGCATCCCTATTCCCTGATGATGCTATGTTGTTGGATTTTCTTTTTCATGCGCTCCGACTCACTCACTATTGGGTGTTTTGTTTTCTGGCCTCCTTCGTGGCCTCATCGCGTCGGCGATGAGGGGTCGCGCCACTTTTTGCTGCTGGCTGCTGACCCCGCAGTAAAAAAAAACCTAACCTGACCTAACCTAACCTAACCCGTTTTTGGGGGTGTCCAGTTGGGTGTCCATATTTTAGGGAATGGGTACCTTTTGAAGGCACGCTGAGATAGCAAGAGGATTGGCAGCAACATTGCAACATTCATGTGCTCAATGCTCACAAACCTTTTCAGCAAAACTAGCGGAGATGTTTAAGCCCTCACAATCAGGGGCCACTGGCCAGCACAACAGATGCAGTCTTGGCATGGTGAAACCTCCAAAAGTCCAAAACTGCTTGGTTGTAATCACATCATTCACAGCCAAGCAAGCCTCTTTCAAATTTTCTTTCAGATCACGCTGGAAGTTCTTCAAAGCAGAGGCATATTGAGGGAGGAGGCTTGAATCAACCAGACAGTTTTGAAATGTTTTTTGAAGATGAAGATATTTTAATCTGAGGTTTGGTGTAAACTATGCAGGAAACGAAAAGCCATTTTTTCTCTAAACACCCTGTTTCGTGGAATAAACTCCTCGAGAACGAAACTGCACAATGATTTAAACTCAATACAATGGATATGCCCAAACGCGCACTCATTTCTTGAATTCCCGGCCAGGACAGGCAGGTCAAACGGAACCCTCACCTTTCCCCATCGACAAATTTCTATTTCTATTTCTATTTTATTTACCAATGATGGAACCCTCATTTACCAAAAATGGAACCCTCACCTTTTCCCCATCAATCAGTTGACACATCTCCACGTCACAAAATGACGCAACAAACCAGCACACCGCAATTCGAAAAATGCCGAGCCCGACTGCCGAGAACGCCCTTTCCATTCAGATCCGGAGGGAACCAGAAACGACGGAGGCGAATTCAATTGCATCACAAATTTCAAAGTCGCAAAATGGCTGTGGGGAAAGTTCCTTTTTTGTTTTGTCATCAATTTTCTTGATTTCTCGATCCATTTTCTTGATTTTTCGATACATTTTCGATCGATTTTCTTGATTTTTCGCAAAATGCACCCCAGAAACACGCGTTTTTCTCCATGTTCGAACATTTTGCCAAGATATGTTCTTTCTTTTATGGCGAAACACAGATTCTCATGCACAACATCCCTCTGCGCGATTGCACTGGTCAGAGTGGTCTTGCTTGCGGACAGAAAAGGACACCTGGAAATCAAAAGATGGAAAAAAACTGCAAAATATGGCAACATCCCAGGCAGCATTTTATGCGTCAAACTCATGAGCTTGACTCCAAGATGACTCAAGAGCCCTTTGTCCTGCGCCAGGTTTGCGCCAAACAGGAGTGTTTCCTGCGCCTGACCAATCCATTCCATCTTGCGCTAATTGCCGTCTTTTTCCCCAGTTGCACCCAATGACTTTTTGTTGCGCCCGGCGCATTGCTGGCACTTGAACGAAACGTGTGCCAAGCATGCGTGTTTCTTGCGCTTTCCTCACATTTTTCGCATGCAACTTTTTGGCTCATTCCAGCACATTTTGACTCAAAGAGGAAAGTGCCTTTTCTGAGAAAAAGCCGGCGCCGCACTTGCGCTTGGCGCAGAAAATTCGCATGGGCCGTTTTGGTCTTTCTGTTGAGTTTGGCGCAAGGAATTCGCAAAGACCGTTTCGGCGCATCACGGAACATCACGTGATTCCGGGACCCTCCCCACATTGAAAAAAAATTGTTCTCTCTTGAGAAAAAAACCTCTTGCATCTCTCTCTTCCTGCATCATTTCGCGTTCGCTTTCTGCGTTCAACAGGTCCCCGTTTTCGTCGGTGTTTTGGTTTTTTGTTTTTTTTTGTTTGCTTTGCCCGGCGATGAACCTGTGCATGTTTTTGGGTGTATGCTCGGGGTGTTTGGATGGGTTAGGCTGGGTAAGAAGGGTCTCCAAGGGAGTGTCCATTTTGGGTGTCCAGGTGTCACATTTTACGGAGCACCGTTTTGGCTGTTTTTGGTGTGTGCCCGGTGTTTTTGGCTGTTTTTTGTTCTTTTTATGGAAGGCGAACACTGCGAGGCAGTGTTTGTGACGGGTTTGGTCAGGTTCAGTTCGCATTCAGCTTAGTTTCAATCAACTGAAGTGCGTATTTGGTCAGAAAATTGCGTACAACATGGGACTGCGTTAGGAAATCCAATGTGTTTGACAAATTCGCGACCGGGGATGTTTGGCTTTTTTTGTTTGCCCGGGTCACGGGAATTTCTTGCGCAAATCCTGCGCTGCGCCTGGTGCATCTGCTTTTCCTGTGTCATTTGGCGCAAAGATTCGAGCATGGGCTTTTCGTGGATATTTCTTGCGTAAATACTGCTCCTGGCGCTTGCTCTTTTCCCATGCCATTCGGTGGAAAGATTCGCTTGGGCTTTTCGTGGGTGTATTTCTTGCGTCCTGCGCCCGGAGCATGCGCTTTTCCTGCGCCATTTGGCGCAAAGATTCGCATGGGCTTTTCGTGGATATTTCTTGGTATTTGCGGGTATTTGGCTTTTCGTGGGTATTCTGTTTGTAAATTTTTTCGCACAACTGCACATTTTGTGGGTTCAATTTGTTCCACGTTCATTCTGGCAATTTTTTATGGGGATATGATATGACATGATTCTTCGGCTGATATTTTTCAATGACCGGACAAATGACAAGGTTTGACACCATATTCTTGATTTCATTGTGTTTGTTGTTTTTTCCTGTCAATATTATTTTTTTAACTGGCCGGCATTTCAAAATATCAAATTTGCCCTCTTTGCCTCACCCTCAGGCAAAATTGGACCATATTGCCCCATGGCAATTTTTACCGCATCATTGGTTGCTACCTACCTCCGCCTTATGTGGCTTTTGAGGTGCCTCCCACGTTGGCAAGTTGCCATCCATTGCTCAAAATTGTCCATGTTTTAAAATTGTTATGACGTGGTGCCTGGTGCACTGAACGTTTGCGCGTCAATCCATTGGCGTCGGGTTTTATTTCTAAAATGACACGGGACTTTGTCTATTGATTTCGTGGGCGGGGAACCAGCGGTGGTTCCAGTTCTTAAAATTAAAAAATGCGTAAATCCTGCGCCTGGCGCATGCGCTTTTCCTGCGCCATCCGGTGCAAAGATTCGCATGGTCTTTTCGTGGCTATTTCTTGCGTTCCTGTGCCTGGCGCAATCGCTTTTCTTGCGCCATTCGGCCGCATAGGCTTATCTTGCGCCAAATATTGCGCCAGGTCGGCCATTGGGCCCGGACATTTTTTTCCGTTGAGTGCACTTGGCGCCGGTGTGGCTCTTGTTTGGCAGCGCTTGGCGCCGGCATAAATTCTTCAAAAAACGGCGCATGAAATGATGCTGCCTGGGATGGACAGGTCGAACACCCGGGGCAGGAGAAATCCCGCGGAAGTTTTCTGACTGTCATGGGAACTCACAAGTCTCGTCACTGCACCATCCGACAACGATGATCAGAAAATTTCCGCGGGATTTCTCCTTTCACTGGGAGTTTGACCTGTCCATGCTGCCATCTTTCGTCGTTTTTTGCCACCTTTTGATTGCCAAATGCCAGGTGTCCTTTTGTGCTCGCAAGAAGAGCAGTGCTACAATCGCGCAGAGGGATATCGAGAATGAGAATTAATCTGTGTTTCGCAAAAAACGAAAGAACACATCTTTGACTTTGGTTTGTGTTCATGGTTTTGTGTTCGACCTGCGACAAATTTCAGGCTGTGGAATCATATGATTCCACAGCCTGAAATTTGTTGCCGATGTCGCAGGTGGTTCGTGTCTCAATTGACAAGCGAAACGAAAACTGGATTCTACGGAAGCGTAGAAGGCTCACGATACAGACAACTTTTTTTTTTAATTAGTGGGATTGGATTATTCCCGTCCGGAGGAGATTATTCCAGTCCGGAGGACTTTTTTCTCGTCCGGAGGGGATTATTCCCGTCCGGAGGAGATTATTCCAGTCCGGAGGACTTTTTTCTCGTCCGGAGTAGATTATTCCCGTCCGGAGGACTTTTTTCCCGTCCGGAGGGGATTATTCCCGTCCGGATGAGATTACTCCAGTCCGGAGGACTTTTTTCTCGTCCGGAGTGGATTATTCCCGTCCGGAGGAGATTATTCCCGTCCGGAGGACTTTTTTCCCGTCCGGAGGGGATTATTCCCGTCCGGAGGAGATTATTCCAGTCCGGAGGACTTTTTTCTCGTCCGGAGTGGATTATTCCCGTCCGGAGGAGATTATTCCCGTCCGGAGGACTTTTTTCCCGTCCGGAGGGGATTATTCCCGTCCGGAGGAGATTATTCCCGTCCGGATGAGATTATTCCCGTCCGGAGGAGATTATTCCCGTCCGTAGGGGATTATTCCCGTCCGGAGGGGATTATTCCCGTCCGGGGGAGATTATTCCCGTCCGGAGGAGATTATTCCCGTCCGGAGGAGATTATTCCCGTCCGGAGGACTTTTTAGCGTCCGGAGGGGATTATTCCCTCCGGAGGGCTTTTTTTCTCATCCGAATAGTAGGACCCCGCATGAGACTGCCACTGAACCGGCCGCGTTATTGGAAATGGTGGAACAGTTCCGGGTTGCTGCGCTCAAATTGGCTTTTCGACACACCAATCATATTCTGAGTGCATCGACTGTGGTCGTGGATTCGAACACCAATCGGGGCCGATTTTTTCAGTTTCACAATCAGGCAATGACCGATTTGCATTTGCAAATTGCATGGAATTGGCATGAACCTGTTTGTGTAAGACCATCATATCAGCCCAGTGAGCGGGCTGAATCATGGCCACAGGTCCCACGGTCCATTGGTCCCACGGTCCACTAATCATTCAGCGGGGGAGGGGACACCCTCCGCAACCCATCTCTGGAACTTTCACATGCACAGCTTCCTTCACGTTCTTTACTTTCAGTTTTCAGCGACTCGAATGTGCGAAATTGGTGTGCGAAATAAAGATATAAAGGGCTGTGAATTTAGCCGAGATATTTCCTGGACTCTGAGAGGTTCGTCGGATCCAGAACTGCTTAGATTTCAGTCTCTGCTGTTGGAAACACACTGCAAGCAATCATGCCTTATTGATTTTGCCAAAAAGGCTGCAACAATCAGCAAAACGCAGGGAGATTTCTTTATATTTATCCCTCGCAATGCTTTTGAATGGAACTCATGCGCGAATTCGAAAGTTGAGTTTCGTCGTCCTCAACTGACTCACTCCATCGCTTGTGAGGTCTCCTTCCAAACTCTTTTCCATGCAACACACCCGCGCCCCCTTTCGGTGCCTTTCGCATTGTCTTGTGAACTTTTGTTTGCAGCGTGTCGAAAGCGCGCCGAAGATTTCTGAAAATTGAAATTTATGAAGCTTTGATATCAGTCGGGAAATTCGTTGTGGCAATTCGCTCAACAGCAATTTTTCTTTGCCCATTTTACGGGCGAAGGAGTCGTCCTTGCGAAATTATCGCCTCTAAAGGAGCACATCTCCTGAATTTTTGGCGTCCTTGGAGACTATTTGCAGCTCACAACTCGCAGCCAGTGTCGAGATATTGCCAGAAACAAAATTTCGAAACAAGTTCCATCAGCCCCGGGCATTCCATGCTGCAGATGACAAACGGAAATGCGATTGGTGCGTCGAAAATCCAATTGGAGCTCTGCAACCCGGAACTGTTGAACCAATTCCAATGACGCGTCCGGGTCGCGGTTATTGGAATTGCTCAAACAGTTCCGGGTTGCAGAGCTCCAATTGGATTTTGGACGCACCAAGACTCAAGACT
>JASGXE010012210.1:0-18490 GCA_030068105.1 Sinentomon sp. SZTP_YWyxl
AAATCGCTTGAGATTTTACGGGATTTATGCTGAGGCCATTATGTGCTGACCATGAACTAAGAGCCTGAAGGTCTTCATTTAAATTTTGAAGCAACTCAACAAGATCACCTGGTGAACTGGCACAATACAGTTGAACATCATCAGCATACAAGTGATACTTACAAAACTTAAAACAACTACCGATATCATTGACATATACAAACTAAAACAAAGAGGACCAAATTATGGTTGGTATGCGATCGTTGTTTGGTATGCACTTGGACCACATCAAAATTCATATGGTTTGACGGAGATCGCATGACATACCAATGCTGCAGTGCTCCACTGTGGCTTTGCACCCACATTCTGTGGCAGGTCAGCTGAGCCTGCACGCAGCAATATCTGCTATCTCCAAAGTAGCAATTGCCAATCATTGGAGCTTTGAGCCTTCTTTTCATGGTGGTGCATCCCAAGGAGACAGTTGATAATGATCGGGGTCAACAAGAAAGCATGAAGCCTAATCACGATCTCAGCTGATGGATTGCATTTTAGAAGTGGTTCATATGGCCCAATAACCATGCCATGTGGCAGATAATTCTCCGAAACCAGTCGCATTGCATTGCGCAGTACATTTCAGCAGTTGTAGTTTATCACGTGTCACGTTTTGCCACATTTTTTTTTTGTTTATCACGAAAGCATGCACAGTAAGCAAGCATGTGTTTGCTTTGTTAGCCTTTGTACATCTCTTTTCTTTCAATTTTGTTTGGGACTCTGCTTAGATAGACGTGATCAATTTTCATTGTTGAATGTTCACAGTAGGGAGCAAACAGTGGTCCACTTGATTGTGTTTTTTTGGATTTGATTTTAAGATTTTGCATTTATTCTTCCAACCACTTGAATAGGATTTCATTTTTCCCCTTCTGACAGAGCACATTAATTTCATGTTGCATCGTGCTTTTTGACCTGATAACTTTTATCAATGCTTGGACCTACTTTTAAGGGGGTGGAGGGAACCTTCGGATCGACAACAATGACAAAAATGCATTCAGGGTTATGGGTGATATGAAATCAAGGCAGGTTTCCATTCTATCTGAATCGAGACCATTTTTACACAAGTGTGCGAAATTTCAACCTTCTGGGTCGATCCTCCGCTGGGATTTGCATAAAAAACCGGTCGATGGCAGAATATTTCTTCTGGTGTCTAACCAAAATTGTTTCTTCACAGATCTCCAGCTTACACGGAACAAAAGATACTTGTTTGGTAACCTTTTCAATGTTACACAGGGTGATTCATGTTTGGTTTCTCAAAACTGAATTGCTGATATTTCCAGAAATCTTCAACAGAGGTTGTTGCTGTGCTAAGTATTGATTCACACGACTCAGAAACAGGTTTTAGAAAAAGCCCATTGTATCCAAGTCCGCCCGTTGTGGCCAAATCGCACAGTGGTGTTTTTGGTCAAAAGGGAGCAAAAGTGGTGGTCTAGGACACAAGTGACCGGGACTGTTATTGAACACGAAAGTTTCACTTGACACAGCAACAATTTCCGACCAGGATTTCTCCAGGTGGATGTCTCACCAAAGGAACAACACAGAAGGTCAAACATTTTCACACTTCTGTAAAAAGTGTTCAAGTTGGCTGGAATGGTCAAAACCAATCTTATCTTGTGGTATTACAAAGATACAATTCTGTTTTCAGATTATAGCAGTAAAATTATACTGCTTTTTGAAGCTCTGAGTAATGTTTTCATTCTGCAGCGAAAGTAAATTTTGGCATCAGCACCCTGTCCTTTTTAGCCAATTTATATTTTAGTCAATTTCGTGAAAACTAGAGGCCTCCAGATCAAATGGTTTTGATCAAAAGTTCAGTCTGTGTTTTGATTTTAATTGACCACAGCTGCTAAATTTATGACATGGCATGAAATTTTGCCCGGATCTCAATTCCCATAAATTTCGTGGATCTTCTCATTTTTTTTACATCAAAAGGCATTTCAGGTGGGTAAAATTTTGAAGGGAAAGATGAGAAGTTTTGTGAACTGAAGGGAAAAAAACTGTCATAATTTGAGTGACAGAATCCAAATTTAAGGGGGGGGGACACCTGTATAAAATGTGAAAATTTGACTTTTTTCTCCAATTTTGTTTTTTAGCCTAAAAGATGCCTTGGAATCTCCTGAATCCAGTGGTGAAAACGGCTTTGAATTATCTTGTTTACTTCAAAAGTTATTAAAGATTGCGCGACTACATCCGCTTCCGATTTCTGTGAGATTATTTCTCATGATCGCCAGAAAATAAAACTTTTTCAAACATATTTTTACCACATTTGGATTTTTTCACTTGCGGTGACCTTCTGTCCCTTCTATCTCAGCGGTTTTTCATGTTAGAATGCTGAAATTTGCTACATATATGTAGAAAAAGTAGGACAAATCGACTGACTGTGCCGGATTTTTCATTTTGTTCCTCCTTTTCAACCAAATGCAATTGAAGTACAGCAAATTTAAGTTTTTTCAGCGCTTTTAGCGATGCATGACAAAACTATGTCAATAACTGAACTGCAAGTACAAAAATGAAAAATCCGACACAGTCAAAAGTTTTGAACTGCTTTTAACTAGTTATGACCAAAATCTGACATCCCTAGCACTTGTGTTTGCACCGCTACAAGGATCCGAACACCGCATCCATTTTTCACCTTTGAGATCACCCTGTACATACACCGGTGAAGATTTTGGGCTCAAATTTTGAACAGCACTTGTCCTATAAGCCTCCAAACTGTGTGCAAAATTTCATCCAAATCGGATAACAAATAAAAAAAACCACCGTAGACAGGTGTCCCCCCCTTAAGATTTCTTATCCAGAGTGCCACCACCATTTGTCTATTTACCATGCGAGTGTGAACAAAACAGCCAAAACACACAAGACATAAAAATATTTCAACATTCTTGTTCTGTCACTCAATTTGTCATGAAATCCTGATCATTTTGGCATGTTCAAACTTTAAAAAAATATCTGCCGCTTTCAGGTACCACCGATGTAAAGTTCTGATGGGGAATTTTTGAACTGCCGAATTTTCACATGGCAAGCTAGATGGCTAAAAAATTTTGTTACCATTGTGGTTCCCAAACATTCTCACCGAAAATGAACTGAATCAGTTGAGAAATACGTAATTTTATTTTAATATGCCCCCGCGTTGAAATGACCCGAAAATGTGAAAAGTTTTAGAAAATTTGAATGAAAAAGAAATGAAAAAAATTGCACGAAGGTTTCCCCTTTATATCGGAATGGGATTGTGTCCCTTTTGCTGCTTTGTGCCACCCGCCCCACCTCATTGCTGGCTGAGTATTGGCGTTTGCTGGGGGTGTCGAACTTCATTGTGATGCTTGGTGAATGGATGCTCTTACTTAAAGCTGTTGTTTATGTTTTGCTTGCAGGCGTTCGCATGGTTCAGTGATCTGTTGGTGGAACATGCTGAGATATTCTGGTCACTCTTTGCTGTCGACATGGACCAGGTGCTTTCAGAGCAACTGCCAGACACATGGGATGCGTTCCCTCTCTTTCAGATATTGAACGACTACTTAAGGGCTGATGGTAAGTCTTAATTTGCGTTGAGATGTATTTAATTTGGAGGGAACATGATTTTTCGTAGTGAGACTCCGCTGTGACATAATTACAAGTATCTTGAAGTCATCATTAACTTAACAAAACGGGGAATATTGTGCCATGCTCTTTGTCTATCTATCCTGGAGGGTGCTCAGCGACCTGGAAAAGGAAGAGAATTTTTGCAAACTTACAGAGTCACGGAATTTTCCAGCAATTTCTGAAAAAGGCAAAAAATTGAGAAATGTTTAGAAGAAGCTTTGGATCTCGAATTTTGGAAATTCAAAATTGGCATTAAGTGTGTTCAAAAGCAAGCCATTTATGAAAACTTTACTGACCAAGTTGTGAAATTTTATTTTGTGTAAATTTGAACACCATTTGCCTTCTCTGAAGTGGTCCAAATAATGGCTTGGAAAACTAGTGCAAACAGATCTTTTTTTGTACACAAGAACAGAACAAAAAGTGGGCGGACAGGTCGCAATTTCACGATGAACTTCTTAGTTGTTAATCAGTTTTGCAGTCAAACGGTGATTGATTACGATACTGTTAGCGAAATTTCATCTTGGCCGCCTTTTGCACGTTTTTGCCAAAATGAGATAAATGCCCGGCACAACTGACGGGGAAACAAAAAATAAAAAACTGAAACGAGGTCTGTAACCTACCACTTTTCTCAAAATTTACACAAATGCGATCCAATCCTGACAACAGTGTGCTAGCAGCAAAAAAAGTGAACACCATCTAATCAATGAAATGAAACACATTTTGACAAAATTTCTCATGAGATGTGACTTTTTCCTTCGTAGATAACTTGAAGAATGGGAGATTTCATCAGCACCTCCGTGATACTTTTGCTCCATTGGTAGTTCGATATGTTGATCTGATGGAGTCGTCTATTGCACAGTCTATTCACAAGGGATTTGAGAAGGAGAGGTGGGAACTGAAAGGGTAAGGAAGGCCGAAGGATGCACATTTATTAGCTGGAAGGGTGCAGATTTTTAGTCAGGAAAGATGCAGATTTTTTTTTAATTTTTGTAGACATTATCTTTTCTTGCACCTTTGCTGAACTTTTCACCTGCAGTAGTTAATTTATTGTTGCTTGCGGGCTTGATTGCCAGATGACTTGGGAATTGAAATTGACTGCCAGATTGTGTCAGGATATAGGCATTCAACTTTACCAAATGCCTAACCGGCCAGGCAGACTATGGGTGCAGTGAATGTTCCATGCCTCAACTTGGATATTGCAAACTTGGGGGCATGGGAGAATCATTGCAGTTTATTGCATATTCCCAAAGATAGGTTGTCAATATGCTTATTTAGTGATGGAGCATTGGACGAACTACTTTTGGCTTTTGTATGTTTAGTAATCGAGTATGGGACAAACTTCTGGCTTTTGTATGGATGGCAAAAGGGTACGGGTTAGTTACCATGGGGTTTGCTTCCACTAGTTCCATCGAAACCAATGCTTAAAAAAGCTCTTGGTGCTCACCAGTGCATTTTCTCCAATCTAATCTTGGATTTTATTTTTCAGAAATGGTTGTGCGACATCTGAAGACCTCTTCTGGAAAGTTGATGCCCTCCAGTCGTTCATCCGTGACCTCCATTGGCCTGATCTGGAGTTTGGTCGTCATTTGGAGCAGAGGCTAAAGCTGATGGCTTGTGATATGATTGAGTCATGCATACAGAGGTCTGTGAATCTGTCCAAAAGAGTGTTTTGTGTGCCCATTATTTTTGCTAGTCCAATGGTATTATCACGTGGGGATCCAATTTTTCGAATCATTGTTTTATTTTCACCAGGTTGTTATTTCTTCGCTGTTCTGAAACCACATGCCAGCTATTTACTGTTTGTGTCCATTGAAGCTCAGAGGTTGGATTTCAGGTGCCCTTTTTTCGCAGTGCACAATTTCCTCAATTTCACCTTTTGGTTTCAACTCAAAAGCTCGTGTTTTTACTTTTTATTCAATGAGAATATTGTGTGAGGCAATCTACATTTTGCTTTTTTGTGCTCGGGTGTGAAATTCTTGTTCTGTCACAAGTTTTGCACAAAACTTCAGTATCTTGGGCAAAATTGGCGCAATAGTCTGTGCAATTATTGGCTTTTCTACTGGTGACTTTCTATTGGTGACTTCAATTTTTATGTTTTTCGACAGATGCATCTTTTTTCCGTGCCAGCGACCCATCAACCCAATATGCACTCAGCGACAGCACTTTTGAAAAAATGCATTTTTCTTTCCGGTGGCTGAACACTATCAGGCTGGACCAGACCAGGTGAGTCCATTCCGTCCTCCTGTCTATTTGTCATTCCGTCCACGTTCACCTTCTCTTATTTTATTTTCCAGGACTGATGTTGCATTTCAGCTCTGGTTGAAGAAAGGTGTCACCTTTATTTCCACCGACTACATCATCCCAACAGAAATGTGTGCCATGGTCAATGTCATTCTTGACGCCAAAAATCAGTCTTTCAAGCTGTGTGCTGTTGATGGAGTGGATGTGGTAAGAACTACTTTGTTTTTTGCTTCAGCAGGGCTTGTAGCCTATTGCTGTTTTGATGCACTTGATCATGTTCATTGATGTTGTGTGCCAAGGATTTGAATCCTAGACGGACTGCCGGACAGCCAGAAAGGACCGCCGGACCGACCCGGACAGGTTAGGTTAGGTTAGATTAGGTTAGGATAGTCTAATTGTGTCCCCCCTATAAACGACATCGCCCGGGTGGTCACATGGTTTTCCCACTTGAACGGATTTTTAGTTTAGGTACCTACATTTTTTGCGAACGATAATTTCTTTGCGCTGCAGCAAGAGTTTCGAGGCTACAGTATTTGTTATGATTGTCGATTGTTTCCTGATGTTTGGATGTTCTGCTGCATTTGGCTATCATCCCCAACTGTGGGGCGACCCCTGATATGCAGATGGTGGGGAATTTTGAGTGCAAGTTTTTGGGAACTGTTCATCCGACTGAATACATTTTAGTGGACAAAGAAGTTTAGGTGCAACCACCACCGACCCAAAAGTTTTGTGAACAAAGAAGATTAGGTACAACCACCACCGTACCCAGTTGTTTTTGGAAAACCGCATTCTCTAAAATTTCGAGTGTCATCGATTCTTTGACAGCAAGGAGACCATGTTGGCTTTCCGACAGTGCAAAATAGCAGATAAGTAGTGTAACAATGGTTTTTCACTTTTCTATTGTTTTTGCTACAAAACGTTTAGCAATCATTGATAACAAGAAAAATTTTTTTGTGAAAGCTTAAATGCAGACTTGCTTCCAAATACTTTGGTGTTGAGTGTTTTATTTTGCTTGATCTTCACAGCATCAGTACCACACAAAGATCGATGATCTTATTGAGAAGGCTGCCACCGGAATGAGCCAAGGTCTGATCAGTAAGCTTGTCTCTGTTCTCGAGTCGTCCTTGTCCAAGCTGGCGAGGTATGACGAAGGAAGTGTTATTGGGTCCATTCTGAGTTTCACTGTAAGTTCCATCTCTGCTTCTACACCACTTGCTGTGTTTCTTTTATGAGATTATTCGTTCCATTTGGTTGCATTCTTTAACGTTGAGCTGTGTGGCACACGGAGTTTTACACTTCAGAATGGAAGCAAAGTATCCATTATGAAAGTTTCTTGAACACAATAGCTCTGGCCTGGGAAATCCGAAGTCCTGGCGTTTTGGAAATTTGCACCTGAAAAACTTGGAATACGGTTAAAAAACCGGGTAATTCTGGGAAAACCAATGAAAGCATGGAGAATACCGAGAATTAAAAAAAATATGGTGGAAAGCAAGGCACGCATGAAGTGCCTTTGCATGGAAAGGCTTCAGCATTTGGAAGGGAGGGTACTGTTCCCCAAACTTCCATGGGATGAGGATAGATTGTAACTTGATGAACTGCCTTTTTTCTCTTTTCAGAATGTCAGCGGGTCAGGGCGTGAGTTGGGTCAGTCCTATGTCAGTTTCACTCGCAATAACATGGACCAGATAAGGAGCAAAGTCAATGATGAGTTGTGGATATTGAACTACTTTGAGGTGAGTGATGGATGGGCATTTAGCTGTTTTGCTGTTGTGATGATTGGTTTAATTTTTTTCAGGTAGGTACTTGATGGTTCATAAAGGTACGAAGGGCGTTTGGAAAGTTTTTGACATCACCCTGTAGTTTTGACCATGTCCATGTATTCAGAACTTTGCCAAAGCAATATTTTCAGAGTTATGGAACTCACCCTAATCTGAATGCTATTCTGCCCATGGACGGTTGGGTTGGACACCTGTAAATTTGTAAGGCAAGAGCCAGAGAGTATTTAAGAGGCCTAAGTAAATCGAAATCTTGCCATCGCTAATATTTTTTGAACTACAGGGTGATGTCAAAAACTTTTCGAGTGCCCCACGTATTGTTGTTTTTTACACCAGCGATTGATATCCTAATTCAACAATCCTATACTTTTGCTTTTGGACCTGAATCGAGTGTTGTTTTGCTTCTGGTTGTCTCAGCCCTTTTACTATCCTTTATTCTTCTTGCAACTCATCGCCCTGACACTTAGTGACACAAAATTGGACTTCTAACGGTTTGTTGAAAAAAGCAGGCATATGTTTTGGCGAGCATTTTCCAATGTTTCAGCATTGGCATGAAGTTTATAAAAATCTGAAGAAATGCTGGGTTAAGATTTCGAACGAGGGAGTTGAGCACACAACGTTAGCTTGGCTAAGAAAGTGGGCTTGCATGTTTGACATTGGATCAGTTTGTTGTGGTTTTATTATCTTCGACATTAAGTGAGATTTTTGTCCGTTCACTTTGTCTCTGTCTTGGGATGACATTCCATGTGATCTACATTTTTTTGTTTGTTTTTGTATTTGTTTTCAGCAATGGTACACTAGTCAAATGCAAGTTCTATGCAATTGGTTGTCCGAGAGGCTTGACCATTCCTTGCATTCATATCAGTGCACTTGTCTCATTCACATAGTCAAAGTGAGTTGTATCTGTTCAATCTGTTGTTTGTTTTTGTTTGCACACTCAAAATTGCTTTGACCCATGCAGTGGTGTTTTGCTGATTTGAAGCAAATGTTCAGATGGCTGTTTTGTGCATACCATTTTGGCATTTCAGTTTTAATGGCACACAAAAATTTTGTGTTCGGCACCTGCAAATGACGTGAAAAATTTGTTGCAGAAAGATATCACGACTTTTTGGTTAAACTTTGATTTCTGCGCTGAATCGAGAGTTCTCGAGCACATTTCCGTTGTTGCAGGAAATCATTGTTTTGGTTTCCCGTTAGGATACTTCAGAGCAAGCTTAGCAATGAAGGGAAGATGTAGTTGCTGGCTTATTGTGGCTGTTTTATTTTTTGACGAATTTGCAACAGTTCAGATTTTGTGGTCCACATTTCTATAATTTTTGGCTGATTGATTTCCTTTAAAATTGTGCACATTGTGCATTCCACTTTCCTTGCGTTAGGCCGCCTTTACTGGTAGGGTAAGATGCTTTTAACAGACTAGAAAAGTGATGTGTTGTTTTTCGGTGGAATTCCTGATATCCTTCGATTTAATGGAACAACAGTGCGATGAAATTACTGCTTCTGTTTCTTGCCAACCTTTCACACGCCTATTTTTCGAGATGCTTACAATTAGTTTTGTTTGCTGAAATTAAACCTTCTCATTTGTTTTGCCTATCATTGTTTTTGTGGCATGTTTCATCGCACTTTTGTTTGCTTCTTTCATTCTTTTGTTTTTTTGCATGAATTCCAATTTTCCAACGTTCCGTTTCATTTGCTGCTGCTGTTGCTGGCTGCTGAAATACCTCTTGTCATGTGGGATCACTTTTAAAGAAACTACGGTCACAAGCCGAGTCAAACAAGCTAAGCATCGACGCAATGGATTGCTACACATATCGTGCCTCATCAGAACGGATTGCCTCCGAGCACAGAAAACTGTGCTCCAGTGGAAAGTTGAAGCGCATTCACCGCAACAGTAGTTAGCCTGCTTTTTCTAAACGTGTGCTTGTTATGTTTTGTTGTTCTTTTCGGAGCATTATTTGTTGCTTTATTATTCTCTTTATGTTGCAAAATGTTTTATTTTATTTTTCCAATAAATGTCCCATCAGTTCATGTTTAGTTTTAGTTTTCAGTTCTCGTCACACATGTTCCGAGAACGGGTGATCATGTGCCAAGATCGAATTCAACCCAAACAAACCCACTGCTTTCCCGGGATCTCAAGGAAGCATACCTTTTCCCATGCATTGAACACATTTAGGCTTTCGAACTCATCCTACACAATGTCAGAGTGAAAACGGGACAACCGACTTGCGATTGATTCTCAGTGATCCTCTTGTCTGTATGTTCTATCCTCATGATATTAAGGGGGGGGGCAACCCAAAATTACCAACTTCGGTGTTTATTATTCGATTGCAGCCAAATTTTGCACACATTTGGTGTAGGTGAAGGAAGTTTGTGTGTGAAATTTCACCTCTGTATCTTAAGTAGTTCCAGAGTTATTCATGTTTTAGTAAAAATCATTACGCGGAACTTTGCGCGACTCCTGTATTGTAACGGTATGTCTTATTTAACTTCAGTTTGCGCCAAACTCTTCCAAAAGGTGCCAAAAGTGGAGTGACAGAGCCAGTTTTTTTCATTTTGACACAAAACTGTTGAAATGGTTCCTTGCGAGACTTGAATTTTAAGAAGCGATGCACTTCGGGAGATGAATGCCAAAAAAAGTGGATACAGATTGAAACAGATTGAAAATATCAAAATTCCGGCTCTGTCACTCCATTTCTGACAAAAACTACATCAGTACGCAAAATTTGGCCTTTTTATCTTGTCAAATGGGAGATAGAGCATTCGGAAGTTTAAAAAAGCAGGCGAAAAGCGATTTGCGGCAAATAAGCATTTTACGAAAAGGACGAAAAACAAAATTCCTATGTTCCGCCGTTCGAAAAAAGTCTCTCATTTGAAAACGGATTGAGATATTGACCTCTGGTTTTTTGCATTAAATTCGTCAGAAAATTCTCCATGAGAACGCAATAAAAACCAGACATGCAAAATTTGGCAAAAAATTTTCAATTTTGGGTTGGCCCCCCCCCCCCTTAAATTCATCTGAACATGTTGCCATCGAAAATATGTCCGGGCAGCGTATTTTATTAATCTATACGAATCCGGCAATGTCCCGATTTGGCCCTTGGACAAAAAACCAAAATAAAAATAACCTAACCTACCCTAACCTAACCTAACTAACTTAACCTAACCTTACCTAACCCATTTTCTATGTTCAGATCTTGCCTTTTTTGTGGCTCGGGACTTTTACATGTGGTAAGATGGAAAAGTGCCCGATTCGTGTTGATTAATCAAATACGCGTCCGTGCAATGTATCCCTTCGTTTACCAAGGTGTGGTTCAGTGGACCACAAAATGACTTCCCAGACCATACCTTGGAAAATGAGGATCTAGGAAGCTGGAGATGCAGTGGGCAGTCATCTTTGAGGACATGAACATGAGTTACAGGCAAGTTGTCCAGTGAACCACACCTTGGTAAACTTAACAAGGTGTGGTCCTCAGGACCACCTTGTCGTGAGCTGACTTCCCCACACCACCAGTTACCTTTACCTACATGTGAGGAATATTTACTTTGTGTGTGTGGGATATTTACTTGATGGCACCTCATTTCCCAAGTTATGGCCTACAAGGTCCATTTTGTGGTCCGCTGAACCACACTTTCGTAAACAAAGGGTTTAAAGATATCTTCATTTAACATTTGGTCCTAAGAATGCCAGGAAGGGTTTGTCTTTTGTTGTTTCAACAACAGATGTTAGTTGACCAAGCAAAGGTTAATACTTTTAATGGTCCTCCCGGTCACATCCTCTAATGTTTGTGTTCCAGAGGGCCACCCTTGGTTAACGACGGTACAAACCACACCTTGGTGAGGAAAGGGTTATACCATGCCACAAACAAACCACCGAAAATTTTCAATGCAAGTGACTTGTCTGGTAAAGTTTTTTTTTTCATCTGTTACAGACCACCACAAAACCGTGCACAATGACAGGAAAATTGCTGTTCAACAAAAACCAACAGCTCTTCTAAGGGCCATTTTATTGCAATTATAACTGTAAGGCAATCCCTTGGTCGCTAGAAAAAATTTGGAGTTAAAAATCACTCAAACTTCCAAAACATCCTGTCATAGCACGGCCAATGTGTCGGAAATCAATTTTGTCGTCGTGAATTAGTTGAAAAAAAAAAACATGAAATATGATCGAGCATGCTGGCCACAAAGTGTGCCAAACAGATGAAATATGAGGGGTGGGTTGCAAATGAAAATGATACAGTGAGCCAGTGGCGTGCGGTGGGTGCCAGATGCAGGCAGGCACGTTGTCTGGCGCACTATTCCCGAAGATGCGTTGCGCGAAGCGCAACGCCGGGGAGGGGTTCGGGGAGGCGGTGTCCCCCTCCCCGAAGGGAAGAAATTTTGAAAAAGTGGAGCCTCAAATGGTGCTCAGATTGCTCTTTTTTTGAAAAACTGAGCATTTTTTCACAACTGCATGCATCCAATTGAATAGCAGTACACTTGTGTGGACGACATGTTTCAGTGATCTGAACTGAGCTGAAAGGAAAAGGATAACAATGCGATGGATTTGTTTCAATTTCAAAAGAATATTGACGTTAAGAAAAGCCCAGATGGTGGCAGAAAGTTCAAGCCAATTTCATGCTTATCGGATAAAATCGACGGTTTTCAAGCATTGACAATGTTCCACTGGAAAATAAAGGCATCAGCGGACCGCAGAATAAGCAGAAAATTATCCGAATAATTCCGAACAATGTTGCGCTTCCATTTTGTTGAACATTTGTGTTTGCGAAATGACTCCTGACTGGAATTTGCTCATGCATTCATTCCAAATCAAACCCAGAAACTTCGCACAAGCCAAATCCAATGTTTCCCTTTTCCGTTTCCCATTCCCCCTGAATCAACATTGGGGCGCAATTGACATTCAAGAGGTGCAGCAAACAACGTGCCTTTGGCGAAGCGAGGTTTGCACTCATCTCAGGCTCAGCTTGCATTCATTTCCATCAGAGCAGATGCCTGTGATCAGCGAGCAACAAGGACAACAGAGCAACATGAATATTGACGTGGCAGAGATGCAGATGGAGGCAGATTTGAAAGTGCCTCTTCAGCAACATGAACTGCTGCACTTGCTGTGGGTTGATTCACCCAGCGGGATGGAGCGGCATGGGCTTTATCGCATCCCCGCTGATCCCTCAATGCAGGCAAAAATATTCGGTGCCTCTTCTGAATCTCATGCGCCAACGGAGCAGAGGATTTGCTTGCGTCTGGATTCTGGAAGACCAGCGAGAAAGAGGGTGGGCAGGGCAACTTCTGTGGTTGTTGGCATCGGGAAAGAAGGGAGTTCCCAGTCAAGACATCGTTCAGTAGATACCATCAGCGCCCAGCAGGCAAATCAGAGTGTGCCTTTCTCGAATGTGGCTCACATTTGTGGACTTCTTCATGTTGACGTTTTTCCCTTGCAAATGTTTGTTGAAAACAAAAAATGCACAATTCATGAGATTTTTCTTGGGCAGGCAGCGCCTGCCCTGCCTGCCCTGACCGCACGCCACTGCAGTGAGCATGTGCATCAACGCACATGATTGCAGTTATTGCTTGGGTTCTGTCCCTTTGATGAATGACTCTTGTTCACGCCTCTCAAGCACCAGTTAATTGTGCTTCTTGGACCACCTGCAATTGGACACTCGGGGTGCTGGGTTGAAATGAAGTTTCCGTGAGAACTGGTAAAAAACAAAAATGTTAAAATGCACCCACCGTTCCATTTTTCGTTTGTTGGCCAACAACAACCTTTGGCAAGGGCAAAGTACCAAAGAGCCTCTTTCCTTCCAGTACTTTTCCAGACAACTATTGCAATTAAGTAATGCTACTTTGTGAAGGGAATTAACCTGGTCTTGCATTTCTTTATGAAGTACTGAAGTTACATGAAGTTTGAAAATATCCGCAAACTCTGTCAAAAGTGACTGCTTTTTCATCAAGCAACATTTCTTCAGTGAGCTGCGAAATTGCAAATTCGGATGCAGAATTGATAAAACATTGCCTGGCATCAAAAAAGGGTTTTTGCATCCTACTACCTCGTGTCAGTTCAGATCTTTTGTGTGTGTTTTTCTCAACCATGCAGTGCATTTTAGAACCATTAAACAGCAAAAGCTGAGAGTACAAATCGGTTTGTTAATATGCTAATATGTGCTTCGTGAATTTGGTTAAGTGCAATTGGCATCATTACTTTGCTGCAATTGGCCTGAATTCTTTCAACTTTGTCTGCGCTTGGTTCATCCAATTTTTGTCGGCTCAACTCATTGGTAAGTTTTGGATGGGGATTGATTGATTATCTTTATTTTTCCAATTACCTACCTGTTGTGCTTTTTTTCGGTTTTCTGGAAATAAATTAAATAAACCAGAAACCAGAGAAGCATGGCTTAGAAAGTTGACATTACACCAATGGCGCAGATAATGGATTGAATGTTGGGGGTACGATGTTGAAATGTTTGGGTGTCTGGGGTCCAAGCCCCAGCAGTATTTGTGGTCTGGGGCAGCTCCCCAGCAGCTACTTGGTGGCATGCTACTCTTGCAGTACAATCCTCATGAAGAGAGCCACTTTTAACTGACTTCTGGCGAGACAAGGAGACAGGGTTTTCCCTACCCCAGGTTTTGTTTTTTCGAGGTTTACTTTTTTAACCCCAAGTGAGAGTGGCTCCTACAATGTCACAAGAAATAAATATTGGTGTGGTTGATCAGATTTTTGCAGAAATCAGAGCTTCGTTTCTCTCTGTCCTCCTCACATATTTGATCAGCTTTAAAATGGAAGGGACACCGATGGCATGGCGGTGGCCTGGTGGAAATGTGACCTTTGACCGGATCAACCACAAGGAAACAGATTGGAAACAGAGAGTCCCATGTTGGAGGAGTAGGATTAGGTGGGGTGACGTGGTTGTCGCCTAGTCAGGTTGAGGCAATTGCACGGCAATGGTGGCCTGCAATCATGAACAACTAGTAACCACACATCACACAGAAACATCATGAACCGTTTCAACAAAATTTCTGGGCACATCTGAATCTAACTGGGCACATCTGAATCAGAACACCATTCCCTGCACATTGCATTTGCTTTGACATGCCAGATCCCAGACTGTTTGCTCACAAACGTTGGGGAGATTTGGTTGGAGGTAATGCTTGCCTCCAAGTTGCAGGGTAAATCTTTTCCTTCATTTCAAAAAGACTAGATTTTACTTCGCAACTCGAAGACAAATGTTAACTCTGACTAGATCTCACTACCAAAAGCAGTTGTTCGTTACCAGAAGGCAAATTCGGAGGAACTTCACCTCGATGAAGATGTACCTGCAAAGCAAATCGTACCTGCTCAAAGAAAACCCCAATGTTACTTCCAAAAAGTAATCCACACAAGGTAAGTTACTCTAGCAAGAGCAGCCACCCTTAGTGCTTGCATTCTTGTAGAAGAGCGTGTCTGCAAGAAGATCACCTTTGTATTGACGATCAGGTTCGTGCTGTGATAGGGCAAAACGCATGCTGCTTCCGCAAACTTCATTGTTGAAACAGAAGCTCATCCATACACAGTGCGACTCCAAATCCCACCCATTCCAGGAGGATTGGCCATTCACCATAGCGCAGCAATGATAAGCCTCTTTTGGCACAGCATATTGACGACATGCTTTTGCAACATTTCAACGATGCAATTTGAAATTCAGATTCTTAAAAATTAATTGAAATTCAAATTTAAAATTCAAACTTAAAAATAAGATTAGACATTAGGCTGTTTGCTCCATTTGTTTGATCCTGTTGAAGGAATGCTTTTTTTAAATGTCATGGTTTTTGAAACATAGGTATTCACAATACTCTTTCAAATCTGAAACTATGGGACTTTAATGCACATAACAAAAAAGCCGTTGTTTGACAATTGAAGCACGTGCACCACGAATGGGTTTATCAACATTTACCATTTCTGGTGAGATGAGTGAGCCTTATCCATTCGTAGATGATAAGGCTGTCCATTCTCGTTATCATCTCCGAATGGATAAGGCTCACTCATCTCACCAGAAGTGGTAAATGTTGAGCCGTTGTTTGATTTCATTTCAAACAAGTTTGCATCAATCTCCTTTAGCAAAGTTAGGCAAGGTTGCAACTGACTGCAAAAAAGGTAAAGGTTATAAATTTGAGTGTTTGTGCATTTATTTCAGCCTCTTTTGCATGTTACAGGACCAAGGATAATTGAAGCACGTGCACCACGAATGGGTCCATCAGCATTTACCATTTCTGGTGAGATGAGTGAGCCTTATCCATTCGTAGATGAAACAGACACACTACCGGTTCCGCCTTCACTCGGAGGGCTTCTTCAGGTGCAGATAAAAACAACAGCGATGAAAAACGATCACATGATGAAGATGAAACAAGCTAAAATGGGTGCCGAGTGAAGGCGAAACCGGTAGTGTGTCTGTTTCATCTACGAATGGATAAGGCTCACTCATCTCACCAGAAATGGTAAATGCTGAGGACCAAGGATGCAATTTGCATATTTGTTTAAGCCTCTTTTGCATGTTAAGCCGCTTCAGAATTGACAGATTTTTGTCGGCAGACTTTTTCAGATCGTCTGTCCAAAAGAGTTTGTCACTCCCAATGATGTGCAAAGGAGAACACTGGAGCATTGATCATTTCCCATTGTTTCGGGTGACTAATCTGTTTTGGACAGACGATCTGAAAAAGTCTGCCGACAAAAATCTGTCCATTCTGACGCAGCTTTACAGGACCAACAATGCAACTGAGCTTCCCATCGGAACAAGTTGTCATTAGGTGTGAGTTCTGGAAGTTCCGGTGTTCCTGCAAAATTATCAAAACTGGAAAAAAATAGCTAGATGACACAGACCTCATGCGGTAGGCCTGCATTAACATTCATTCATTGCTCAGAGATCTTCAGTCACATGCTGACTTGTTTTTATCAACATTTGCTTTTTGTACTTGCAGAAATTGTATTCCGACTTTGAACTTCAGGGCGTTATGGAAGATAAATTGAACTCAAAGGTCTACCAGACTGTATCACAGAGAATGCAAACTGAGGAGGCCACCTGTCAGCTGACTTCATCGAAAAATGACGAGTGAGCAAAATGATAATTGTTTCTGTTATTGCCTCGTTGATCTGGAAGGATGGTTGACCACACTTTAGGGGGGGGGGGGGGTAGGGGTCAAAACACAAACTTCCTTAAATTCTTAACCGATTTCATTCAAATTTGGTACACACTAAGGTACCATTAATTTATGTAGTGTCTCCGTGCAAAATTTTAAATTCGTGGGTGAAGTGGTTTTTTTCGATATGGTGACACGGTCAAAAAAAAGTTGACACAACTGCATTTGGAGCTAGATTTCTGAAGACCCAGTGTTGATTTTTTTGTCTACTACTCGAGCCAAGGTATGCAAACATTAGTTCTTTTTTGCTGACAGAACCTTTTGATTCAACCCAAAATTCATGAAAATTAAATGCTTTCCAGTCAGCGGCATTGGCATGAGACATGTTTTGAAAGAATAACTCTAAACTTGGTGAAGGAGTAAAAGAATCAAAAATTCGGGTTCTGTCAGCCAAAGGAACAGCATTTTCAGTGGGGGGAGGGGGGTGCGAATTTTTACCTGTCTAGCTTGAAGGGCTGCTGAGAAAAAACTATCAAAAGTTCAAAAAAAGTCAAAAAAGTGAAAGTGTTGAAAACGTGCCTTGAATTTTGTGGATTTTTTGAAGTAAATGAATAATGCACTGTCACGTGAAAATGGGTCATGGGAATCGCAACATCTCCTCGAGCAATAGAGGCACAGTGATGGCAATTATGTCATTGAAATCGGCATATAGTCTGCTATTTGGTGAAAAAATCAAATTTCAAAAATCACGTTTTTTCACGTGAATTTTTTTTTTCAAGTGAAAAATCACGTGAATTCCAAAAATCACGTTTTTTTTTTCTTTTTTTTTCTGACCCCCTCCCCCCTAAGAAATTACGTTTTATGAGGTTTTGTCACCTTCGGCTGTTTCTGATTTCAAATTTCATCCCCGTGTGAAGCTTTTTCGGTCACAAAACTTGCACGCCTCATGTTGTCGATAAAAGGCCCCCATTTCATTCTTCTCCATTCAGCAATGATGGTTGCGACATCCATAAATCTGAGGAATTCTTCTATAATCACAAAAAACACCATGCTGTTGTGACGGACACTAACCTCAAGCCGTCAATTCTTCTTCCTTCCCTTCTTTTGGTCTTGATCTTATGATATGACCTCTTAGCAACTGTGAAAACTAACCAACTTCAGTAACCCTCTAAACAGGCCTTTAAACCTAACCCTATAGCCTCGAGGGATTCTCTACCAAATTTCGAGCACAAGTATCTCCTGTCGTTCGGGTTCCTAATTTTAATATCAAAATAAAAGAAACAAGTTAGGCAATTAACAACAAATGTTTCACTTCAAGGGTTACATAAACAGGTCAAAGGAACACATTCACATTCTTGTCCACCGCCTCCAATCTTGACCCATTTCTCTTCACACACGGGAAAGTCATTTCTCCTGGATTCATCTTCACTGCATGTATCCTCAAACAGGAACACTGACTTCCCCAAAGTCTTGGAAGTCTCTGTCCTCCACTCCCTTCCACAGTGCAAATTTCTAAGTTCTTTGTATCTGCTTCCTGAAACTAAATTCTGGAAGTCTCCTCTTGGAAACAGGAAGCACCACCCTTCTTCAGTTACTCTTCCCACCAGATCTCAACCTCAAAGCTCCAACCAGCTCCTTTCAAGGAAGCCTTTCTTCATCTGTTTGGTGAAGCAAACTTATCCCTTCTCAATAAGGGCACCAACGTGCCAAATCTGTCGGCACCAACCAACAACCAGCACTAGCTAGTGGCAATGACCTTTGAAAAC
>JASGXE010012211.1:0-13215 GCA_030068105.1 Sinentomon sp. SZTP_YWyxl
TCTGAAGTTGGGAGAGTTAGGAGAGGATGCTTTTATTCAATAACATTAACATTCTATAGCTTTTCTGCTGTTGGAAAAACCACAGACTTTCAGTGGGAACGCGTGTTCAGAGAAGGCATCAAATTGAAGGGAAATTTGAGAAGTGTCACCGACAACCAAGTGCATGGATTTGTTCATCCAGGAATTTGCCACGTCCATGACGACTCTGTGGACACTTTCAGGCTAAAATTGCTCGGATGGTTGGCTGAGTCCATCTTGGCTGATTCTGATAGTTGGTGATCTTTGGTCGAAACCCCTTTCACTTGGTGACTTTCGCTTTACATGAGTACAAACCTGCGATCACCGATCGGTGCTAATTCCCTTGACCGAAGCGCATTTTAATGCTGGTGTTCCTGAATCTCGTACATACATAAACATCAGCATAGGTTTTTAGGTTTCGGTGCTATTGGGTAAAAGTGTTGGATCATGTTGTGCACGATGGGTTGATAAAATTCAAAGCATGGCACAGGCGTTTTAATGCTCTTTTGTTGAGCGAATTTGCGACGTTCCTCTGAAAATCAGGTCGAGAAGTTATAAGCAACAGCTAGGATCCGCCAATGGAAAGGATGCTGCAAAGAAACATCCAAGCAGTCGTGGAGCATCAACTTCTGGAATTGCGCCGATGTTGCCAACACATCATCCTGTAGATCTATACTGTTGAGTTCAAGTGAAGCAATCAGTTAATTTGATCTTTCACAATAGCCAGTGGATCAGTTTTGTTGTTTGACGGTGGCACGAAAAATATCTATTCAGTAAATCGTCAAAAGACTTTTATTTCATTGCTAACAAGGTCAACACATTTACCTACCAATGGACCCGAAACTTTTTTCTGAAATGGTCAAATGCATGCAGTTGTTTTCAGTGATGTCACATGGCAACCAATATATGCGATACGATGCACAGGTGCACACATACAAACAAGAACGCAGCGCATTCTAATGGAATCATAAGGCGCAAGCTGGGAAGAATCATTGGCATGCTAAATTGTACGGCCGCCATTGCAATCTGTTATCCCACTCATTCCGTGGCAAGCTATAACCGGCTTCTTCAGAGATGCTAGATCACATAGCTACAACTGTCCATTTGGTATCCCACACATACCAAGGAAGGTTGCTAACCAAGCTAGTGGCGTCCCTTAGCATCCTACATTGTGGAAATATCCGTCTGACCGTCCGTCCGCGAATATATAATGCAAGAAACCTGATGAATGATGCTTTTGGAAGTATGCGTACGATCTTGATTGTCTTGTTGCTATAGACAATTATATAACTTGATCGCACAACACATGAATGTGCGATCAACACATTCCATGCATGTACGTATATCCATCGCCATGGGCATAATGCCTAATTGTTAGCATAGCTAGCTGGAGATTCTCGTGGGCTACAATCTACAAAAACCTTTTCAATACTGCCTTCCTTATAGTTTCTTTTTTCTTAGAGTGTATAGAGAGAACCGCAGACCAGCCGGAGGCTGAAATTTATTGTTTTCCCTGCATGAAAAATGATCTTTGAATAAGAAAAACGCAAGAAATGAACAGAAAGTGGAAGAGAAAATTCGCCCTTGCGAAATCGCTTTAAGAGAATCGCTTTGTCTTAAACATCACGCATCAATAACAGCTCCGAGGTCTGACGTTTGAGGGTGTTCTGACTTGATGTTCAAGCAAGAGCAACGAATTAAGTCAGGTCTATGATGGTGCCTTTCGTTTAACGCAACACCATCTACGTTCGTTGCGAAATGCAGGCCAATAAGGCATCGCATTAATCGTATCAGTCGGACTTATTTTCATTTTTGGGTGCGTGCAAGAGAGTCGATGAGACGATTGCAGGAATTCTCTGCGGATGATATCTAATATTTTAACAACTATCCGAATATGGACCCGTTATTGATAGATTATTTAACTCTTCTTCGTAATTGGGGTAGGCCGGTGGGAAGCCATAGGACGCTTGCGCAATGAATCCGCCTGCATTTTAGCTGAAGTCAAAAAAGGAATAGCAAAATGGAAACCTTAGATTGAGAAGTTTCACAGATCGTTTAACAAATCTTATGGACTTTTCCCATCATTCTATTCCAGAATCAGAAAATTTTGATTAAAGTGGCGAAAATCAAAAACCAAATTATGCAAGCAGCAAATGAAATAAAAAATTGTTATTTTAATCACTTGATCGGCAGAAAACTATTCGTTTGAGCAAAATCAAAATTTGCTGAATTTAGAGCCAAGTGAATTTTAACCAAACAATTTCTTAATTTAAAATAAATATAGATGCCTTCATTTGTGCATGATTTTAATCAAAACGTGATTTAGCAATGATGGGTGGACTTGTTTACGTGTATCCGCAAAGCGTGAGGCCAAAAACTCAGTCCGTCATTATACGAGTATGCACCCAAAATATAGACTTTGAGAAACACAGAATGTGAGATTGCCTTTTGTGGCGTTTGCTGCCGGTGTCGTTTGTAGAAATGACGCCCGAATACGTGTAAAACAAGACATTGATGAATAGATACCTATTTATATACATTTTGCAGGGAGAGTTAAACTGAACAAGCAAACACATGCTCAGGGGTGTCGTTCCGGGTGAGGATAAGAGGAAACCGCCCCTGCCGAGAAATACCCGTTTGATTGCCGCGCGTGGGCATGTGCTTTTGGCTCACCCAGATGGGAAATTTGGCATACGGAACAGGAATATTGCACCTATAAACCTACAATAAATATATATGTGTATAATATAAACCTACAGTATTGGGTAACCTACAATTTTAACATACTCACCCATTATTTATTGGGCGCCCTTTACCTACAATATTGTAAATTTTAAAATTATTTAGCTTTTGACGGCTTCCAACCCGCAAACGCCCGCCAGGGGCTCTGCTGGAGGCCGAGCTGCACTCAGATCCTTCTCTGAGGAATATGCCCCCTTGCGAAATCCTGAAATTGTACCGCCCTAACAAAACCGGTGACGATGCGGTTCCAAACAATCACCCGAGAAACAAGACTGGCCAATCACCAAAGAAATACGAGCTGCACCCCTGCCCCGGGCATTTAAATTGACTCTCCCTGTATTTTCGAATTCTATAATGGCTGGCAACTGTGCAGGAAATCGCATGAATCCCATTGCATGAAATTCAGTCAACTGTTCGTCAAACTGTTCAGACTCAATAATTCCTCATATCTTGTGTGCAAGAATGTTCACTTTGTTATATACAAAGCGTGTCTTTCATCAATTATATAACACTGCGAACTTTTGGTAAGTGTGGCATTTCCGAAGATGCATGTAGCTCAAGCAGCTCAGCTGACCTTGCGATAGGTCGCTCTGCTGATTAGATGCAGACGCAGACGGCACGTTTCTTTAATTAAAGAAAAACGCAAACTCGTCACGGAATCAGTTGCACAAAATAACGACACAAAGCAAAGCATTTCCGTTCGACGGAATTGTCTAGATTGCAACTAAATCATTTCAGAGAAAATGTTGTACAGGAGCTTAAAAAGGGTGATGTATCCACACAGGGGATGGGAGATGAATGTCTCCATTTGCAAAAGAACTGTTATCCGCCTATATTTTAGGCATACTCGTAGACAAATAAGTGCGACAATTACGTATTTTGCAAATGGAAAACCTCGTCTCCCATTCCCACCGCGTATAAGTGAAATTTTTTATTGCGCAAAGAATTGTACCTTCAAATTCGCTCAAATAAAATGTTTCGAATTGCTTTCAGGCACGAACCGAGATCAGAAAGTCAAAGTGAGGCACCTGAATCGTCTTTCTTTGATGAGAAGCCTCGCCCAATTAACTCGTCACCAAGGCAACCATGAATACATAATTAGAAGTGGATCATTTTACTCGGGTCAGATTTAAATGAAAGCATTCGCAGAAGAACTTTTTCTTTTGAGTCGTCAGTACTCGTCAGTACTCGACGACTAGTCAGTACTCGAAGGCACATTTGTTTCAGTTAATTGTCTTTGGCTGTCTTTCTATTAAGTGGCTGAAGTAATTAAGAGAGAGAGCCAATAAGCTCCACGAGGATGGCAGAATGCACCATAGGAATATAATGATCTTGAAATGCGTTTATATGAAAGCTTCCACCTGGCTCTGTGGTTCGAAAGAGAAATTCGGAGATAAAGAATGTCTCTGTCCTTAAAGATAATAGATGTACACAACGCACCGAATAATTATCTAACTTTGGTCTACTCGTAAATGAAGCAAATTTAATTTCAACATGAGTTTTGTCTCTCCCACTCCATTCTTATGTACCTATTCTAAAACGTAGTAGGTACTGACTGACTGACGGTAGGCTTCCCTTATCATTCGCAGGCCCATGAATAATATTTACTTGCTCGAGGCGTTCTGAGTCCCACAGGCGGATGAGAATTGTGCAGGGTGTAATATGCCTTGTTGTAAGTATCTAAATGTCCCCGGATATATGCAGATCTATTTTGGATGTAGCTCTCCCAACTTTATATTTGAGTCCATGGCAGGTGTTTGGAGGCCTGTAATGGAAGTGGATGTCGATCCGGCCTCTGCGATAACATCTCCGATAACCCCGCACCGTTTAAAGATGTCTGATAAGAGGACATCAGTTTGTCTGGTTGTTCTAGGGTGGATTCTGCAACTATAGAGGAAGAGAAAAATACCGAAAAAGGTCTTCTGCACATCCACGTTGGTTTCGCGATCAGAAGACGAGAAAATAGGACAAATCACGTTTTTGCGGTGGCACCCCCAGTGACCACAATGCGTATTTCAGTTTGTTAACAATACATTAATTCATTTGAAGGAAACCTGAGATAGAACTGCTTGGGTAAAGCTCCCTTTCCATTTTTTACAGATTTCAAGTATCTTTTCACAAAATATGCGAGGTTAGGATTTTTCCAAAACTCATGCATCGATCATTGACATCACAGCATTTTACTGTGCGCACCATTGATCCAATTATTTCGGCGCACCTACAGAAGGCTTATGAAAAGGGATACCTAATGGTGCAAGAATGGAAGTTGCGGAATGGCGTGTGACTTTTTGTCCACCTGCTCAATCTAATGAGAAATCAATGATGAAATCTTATGGTCGTATAATTTTGTTGTGCCTCTATTTCTCCCATTAGTCACTCAATTAGTCTCATATCAATGATACCCTAACGATTAAAAGTAGACTAATCATGCAGGCATGACTATATCATGTTTCGGATGCGAACTATTCTAGCGAAATTTTAGCAGAGTGCTATAGTCACCAGGGAATCGAGATGGTAAAATTATTATTTGATTTTGGGGCTTCTCATGCGTGCGTGGAGCAGATCTAAGTACGAGTATCAGGCAGAAATGGCTGGATGCCAAAAGCATTTTTTCTGCTGTCTTTCGAAGGGGGCTTCTATAGTGGCCACACAGAATTGCTCCTGCACATTGCGAGGAATTTCAGAGACGTGGCTTTCATTGGGAGGCCATAATTCCAGCAGGGCTTAATTCAAGTTGTTGCCTTATACGTGTGCCATGGTGCCTATGATTCCAAATGGCACACCTGAGTTATCAGAACTCCCAATGAGGCCATTTTCAATTTTGAAGTGATTATATCCGGGGAAATGTGACGGTTCCGCAAAAAGCTGCTCAAATCATTTGTGTGTTCCTTTTCGTTATGGGGTTTTAAGCGTGCTAAACTTTATGCATAACTCACTTATTCAGACCGGGACATATGAGTCTTTTTCAGATGCTTTCAAAACACGTCAGATCAGGAATCACCTTGCTCCTCGTTTCAAAATTGTGAATAAAATCTCCTGTGGTGGCCCTGCACTTTTAAAAGACTTTTTTTTTATAATTGTGGCTTTGCGGGTTTCCTCTTGGTTCTGAGCTTTGGCTTCCTCTTGATCCTCTGTTTTGAAAGTTGGATGACTGTCCTTCGGTGTATCTGAGAAAAATATTCGCTGCGCTCTTGTCTCCATTCTGAGAAACGCAGCTGCGGTTTCAATAGCCCTGCAAGTGTTCTTGGTAATCAGCAGCGAAGTGTTCTAAACTCTGAATTACCCGCATTTCGACTGCCAAATCTCACTTACACTATCCAATGTTCTCGGCATTTGATTTCACAAATAATAGCATTCATAATAATCTACTTTTAGGTATATAAGCCTATTTTTATACGCGCATTCCAAGGTCAATTTGACAAATTAACAGGAATGCTAGGGGTGAGCAAAACAGAGGTTCCTGCATCGATAGTGAAACAATTTTACAACCATTTTGTCGTATCCAAATGCGCTTTGGTGCGAATGTTTAACAGTTATATATGCATATACACGCCAGAACTTTTCGAACATATTGGAGTTCATTATACGTAAACTCAGGCATATAGAATCAATGGTTATGCATGTGCCGTAAAACACGTAACATTCGTGCAAGGCGTGAAATTGTATCAAACTCCTTTGAATTGGATGACCACTGCATTTTGCCTCACCTTTGGAATTTCAAAACTCTTTACGAAAATTCTTCTAACATGGGAGTTTTGCTAATTCAGGCGCCATTTATAATCAATGGTAACATTCGCCGCAAAACATCATGACACTCGAGACAATGGTGTGAAGTTATCCGTGCATCAAGCTATGCTGAAATTAGATGGCCCCGGTTTTAGCCACTTTTGATGGACTCTGCATCACGAATTGAAGCACAAGCAAGTAAATGATTCCCAAAGATGTGTCCAACATATTTGGGAACATTTTAAAGGTCTCTGACCAAAGCAGCGGCCACCAATTTTCAACAGAGCCCGATGAAATTTCACGCCTTACACGAATATCATGACGTTTAGCGGCGCATGTTGCCATCAGTTATTCTAAGTGGTGCCTGAGTTAGTGAATGAACTTCTGTGTGCCAAGATTTTGGCGTGGAGCTTATTCATTGCAATATTTTTTATCCTATTTCCGATTGTATCTGGCAATAAGGCGTTATGTCATGTTCCATAGAAATCCAGAAATCATGAACCTGCAAATTATGCGAAGGTCATTGCATCGCAAATAGCGCTTGTGTCTCTACTCAGAGGCCAGGATTACTGATCGGGATCTTGTCAATCTCCACTGAAGGCGTGATTACCAACTTCCAGAAATACACTGCTGAAATATCCATGCAAGGTCTTTTTGTTGCTTACGCCCCACAAGCATCCGATTGCCGCATGAAAGTCTCTATTCCAGTTTTTTGCAACAGTGATGAGAAGATGTACGGCGCCGTTTTCACCACAAGTGTAGGCTGTGATATTTCGGCGTTAAAACACCGGAATGCACTTTTGCGCCGTAAATTACGTCTGCAATACAAACCTACAAACGAGAAAAGCGTTCTCTGTTGCACCGTTTTCAGCACAAAAGGTGCGCAGGCTGTGATTTTTCGGTGTCAAAACACTGAAATGCCTGTTTGCGCCCAACAAATTTTATACGTTTGCAAAACACATCAACCAGAAAAACGTTTTTTGCTGATCCGTTTTCAGCAACGGGGGTGTGATTTTCGGCAACAAAACACTAAAAATATTTTTATGCTAAACTTATTTCTGACATATACCTACAAGTAGTACCAACAACATCGTCACAGCGAAAGATCCTTCTTGCAGCACTTTTTAGGTTGATTGGGCAGAATGCAATTTTATGCGTCAATGACCCCTTTTTTAGCATCAACCTGAAAGGAGGCCAATCTGTCAATTATGCAAAACCAGCACCTGTTGCAGAAAGGTTTTTTTGGAAAACACCCTTTTCTAAGTACGGAAATGGGTGCAATGAGCTCAAAGCAACACGGCCAAAATGTGACTAACCATAATTTCTAACAATTTCACAGCGTGTTCGAAAAAAATTTTGCAGCAACGATATTTTCGATTTAAAACTGATTTTGTGTCCCTATAACTGATCTTGCAGCACCCATGTACCAAATTTAAATTCTAGCAACAAGAATTATGCGCTTTGGAAATTGTGCTCGTGATGTTTGGGCCACGTAATTGGATGAACAATGAAGGTTTTAAACAGCAAAACGCAAACAGCGATTTTTCACGAGGAACTTTTTCCGTGAAATATATCTGAAAATCAACCAAACTCGAAAATCGAACAATAATCTCTTTTCTATTCATGTCTTATCCATTTTCTTTTCTGGATTCGCTCTTCGTCTCTCACTGTAACTCTGACAGGGTCTCTCTAACCCACTCTCTTTCTCTCTTTCTCCTCACTCCCCTTTCATCTTCCCCAACCCGAACTCCCCTTTAAAGTTCTACCATCTTCTCGGAGCGACGGAGGTTTACGGCCAATTCCAGCTCTGCATGGAACAGCAGGCGAAATTGCATTGGACGAAACCGTTGTATGACCAAGTCATATAGCAACGACATCATAGTCCTTTTCGCCTTGCGGGCATCCTGCGAGAGCCGTCGAGAAAATATCCTAAAACTAGAGTAAATCGGATTTCTGTGCAATTCGACGCTGCGAGCACCATACTCTCGTTTTTAATGCGGCGTTCAGAGTGTCACGGACTAAAATGCACCCTAAGCACAATGCGTCAGGATCTGGTCTGCTGCGTCTCCGTGATGTTCGAAATGAAACCAGTTCCCTGCAACCGATGTACGAGATGCTTTGCTGAACTTTGTCGCATTACTTCTAATTGCTGTTTGCTGGTCCTGCATACTACTAGCCTCATCAAAATGGTCTTGTAACTTCCAATTGGCCATACATTCGTATTTTAGCATGTTTTGAATCAACACCAACTATGCCAAATGGAAATTCTTTTATTTCTGGAGACCTCACATTTTTTCCATTCGTTCTAAAATATAATCAAGAGGCTGTTGCGAGATTCGTCACTAACTTTCTCAGCATAAAATAAAAAGAGGTTTATTTTTCCCCCATCATCATTGCCAAATGGAAATTTTATGCTCTTACTGAGTTTGTGCGAGGTATCTTCAACGTGGGCTGACAACCAGCGTCCTTCGTTTACGAGCCGTTGATAGCTTCAAATTTATTATCATACATGTTAACTCTACACTCAATTTCCCCAGAACCGTCAGAGACTGGAACTCCCTCTCTCGCCCGCACTCACCGGTAACAGCCATATTTTTGGCTCAGATTTTCGGCATCCTTCAGATTGGCTAAACCTCATATTTTTTTTCGTTCTCTTCATTTTTCAGTCTCGCGTGCCTTCGCTTTGATGATCAAACTGACCAAGTGGTGTGCAGTTTATTCTTGTAAAGTTGCCGAGACACTCAATAGTGGTTTGCGGTCGTAATTTCAGCACGAAAATACGAGATATCCTCGAATAATTCCACTTACTCGACCATCATTATGCATGGTGAGAAAATGCCGTAATCTCCCGGTGAGAATGAGACTTAAAATTACGAGTATTGTCTCCTTTCAAAACAATTAAAATCTCATCAAAAATAGAGAAACGAAGGGTTTTGAAGACCTAAGTCGGAATCTGAAATCAATAAATCTTTCTCAGGAACAATTTTAAGCAGAAGTCATACTTCTGTAAGTGCACAGTGGCGGCGGAATTAATGTACCCATACATGTGGTTTTCCCCTGTTGCCTCAAATTTTTCTTATTTCCTTTTATTCTTTTGCAGGCGGCAGAAATCTGAGTGCCAGATTTCAACAAAGCATTCTAGAGGTGTCAGACTTTGACCTCGGTTACAAGAGGATCATCAATTCTCCGGCATATAGTTTTTGCCAAAATCTGAACGGTCGCAATTTTTTACACGTATGAGCACATTAATTCCACCGCTGCTGGGGGAAACAGATTAACAGCAACAATGAGACAAAAAACTGGTCGAAAAGGTAAAAAAATATGTTTAGCTGTATCTTAACTGAATAGATGAGACCGAATTCTCAGCTTATATGTATCGTATCAGCACAATGACGGAGCACTTTATAGGTAAACGTTTGCAATGGAAGTGTGCTCAAGATTGAAGAAAGAAATAATTTGCTTTCGGCACGTATGGCATTTTAAATTGTCAATTTCACAGCCAACTTTTGGCATTCTGATTGCTGTAATACACTCTAAATTTGAGGCTTCGCTTTGGAACACCTTTTATTTACAGAGCAGGTTTAAATGGAAGTTTCTTTTCATTTTTGGAACACGACCTTTGTGTGTTTGAACACTACTTTCCTGTGGCACGAGTTCTGGAACACGTGCGCTATTCGGAGCTCAAGGGGTGTTCCAAATCTCTAATGTGTTCCAAATCAGTTGTCGGAAAATATTGATCAAAACAGATTGAGTGTTTCAAAAAGTTTCCGAAAAGAACACTTCCATTGTAGCCTATGTTAAACATAGGTGTACGAGTAATGGGAATATCTAATTTAGAGTGTTAGGGAACCCTATATTCACCCTTTCGCACGTAATCTGCTAAAAGAGCTGGATTTTCATTCTACAGAGGTTATAAATATCAAATATCATTTAAACCACGGCCCATATTTGACTACACAACTCGAATTACAATCTTTATACAGGCGGAGCAATACTGCATTGACATCTTCCTCATGGGGTTCAATGAGAAACAAAGCAAATTAATTCCGTTGGCTTTTGGTTGCTTGACCAGGATTGGTTGGGATTGAAATGTCTGCGGATTTATGGAAGGCAATTTGGATTTTTTATCAATTGAATACACGGAGGCCCTCAGGGCGACTTTTCTCCGTTCCAAGTTTCGAAATAATTGTATTAATGGATTCAGGAGGACTTTTCAGCTTTGCAGTGAAATGGGCGTTGAAGCACTCAAACAATGAGTACCATCTCCCTGAAGTTCAAAGCTATCTTTTGGGTCTGTTATTTTCCCTCCCAAAAAGCTTTGCTATCCCGCCAGGTTAATTTCACAAATTGGTTTTTAACATCATTTCCTTGACATGCAACCATGCTTTTGTGCAGGACATCGGAAATCCTCGCAGCATATCTGAAACATCGAAATCTGAAAATGAGTTAAAATATCTGCTTCAGCTGGATAAACACAGTAGGGTTTTGATGAAGATGAAACAGTTCCAGGTGCGAGCATTCCCTGGTGACTTTTTATGCAACCATTTGATTTGGCGTTGGATTTCATCCCAGACGTTTCCAATTAAATGAAGGTGAATCAATGCCTGCTATGATGGGAACTGCTACCAGCCATGTTTTCAATTGTCAGGGCATAGTATGTTTTGCTTTCAGGGTTATCAATGTGCAGTCGTGTTGTAGGTATCTTTAACACTTGCCGCAATCATCCCGACAAATCTTTTTTTCCTTCCGTTCTTTATTTCATTGCCGATCCTGTACCTTCCCACACCCAACTACCGTCTCTGAAGTCCTTATCATCACTTTCGAACCTGCCGTTCCTGCAATCCTGGCAATTCCTCTTGAATCAGTAGTTTCTTTTCCGACATCCACGTTGAATCTGCGTATCCCTGCCGTCCTTTGCTGTCCCCATCGAACTTGACATACGAGTACTTTACCATCTTTACTTTGTACGAGTACTTTACTTTACTTTACTTACTTTACCATCTTTACTTTACTTAACATCTTTACCATCTTTACGTACTTTACAGACGAGTACTTTACCATCCCTAGCGAACTTCACGTCATTCACCATCCCACTCGAACCTGACGTATTTCACCGTCCCTCTCGAAATTGACGTAACCTACTTCACCATCCCTCTCTCAGAACTTGACGCGCTTCGGCATCCCTCTTGAACTACGTACTTACGTGCTATCCTTCACCATATCTCTGAAACTAGCCGACTTTCACTAACCCTCTCGAACTTGCTGTCTTTCCCCCATCTGCTGTCTTCCTCTCCATCTTTCCTGCCTGACGTCGTGAATATCCACCTCGAAGTTGCGACCAGACCTGCGACTCTGCTATCGCCACTAGTCCTTCCTTCCTTTCCCAATACTCCCTTGTAAAAAAAAGTGAGGGGAACCAATTTTGAGAAAGTGGTGGAACGCGAGCAAATCAGGCATTCCCAGACCCCCTCTCCACGAAATGGCTTACCCCTCTAAGACCCGTGCCTTTGGGTGTCTGGAGCAAATACTAAGAGATGGATTGAAGGGAGAGAGCTTTCGTGCTCATGGGCGGCGGCATTGAAAACTTTGGTAAACTTTGGGCTCCGGAGTCTTTCTAATTCACGGAATGAGTTGTTTCATCAACCAGCCACAACTTGAAAATGGAAAGGAAGAACCACAGGGATCCAAATGATAAAACTCAACATGCCATTATTTGAAAAGAACCGGAGCACAAAATTTACACAGTTCTTTTGCAAAGTTGACCCTGAATGTACCATTATACACTGGGAGAAGGGAAAATACCTATTACCATCTCTCTCTCATCTCTCTATCATCTCTATCATCTCTCTCTCTCTCTCGCTCTCTCTCATCTCTCTCTCACACTCTATCTCTCATCTCTCTCATCTCTCTCTCATCAGTTCACCAATCTAAGGCTATTGACAAGAGAGACTTTTCAATCTGGAAAAATCAAAAGCTTGATGTGGAAACTTGAAGAAATCTCTGGAAGCAGGACTTTTGTCCCTTCTTATCGTTTTTTATGCAAAAGCGGATGAAGCTTTTCCGGCAGTATTCGTATTTTTTGATAAAGAGGCTTGAAAGATATCATCTGCTTTCGTCAGAATGCAATTCTTTCTTTCTTCTTCTTTTTGAATGGCTTCCAAAGCAATAACAGTTCAACTTTTCTCAAAGCATATTGTAATTCCATCTTACGAGCTTTTATGGTATTTTCTGACAAATATGAAGTCAAATTACTTAGAAATTCTGACTCCATCAGTCAAAATACAAAAGATGAACGATGAGGAATTCCCTGGAATTCTTTGTTGAGTGAATGCTGTATGACTTGTTTGCGTCCTTTTTGGCAAAGCCTTCGCGGCGTCTGGTGTAATGAATACGGGAGATATGACGACTCGGGGAGATGGAGTTGCAGGAGACAATCGCATTATGTTTTGAAAGACTTGGCTTCATTTCATAAATGCATGCTCGCTTTTCGCTTTGAAAGCTTTGTGCGCGCTTTATGTACCGATATATCCCTCAATCAAAACGGGAAGCATTGAGAGATGACTCCGGTTTTCTCATTCTATACACAGATTCACAATTCCGAAAAGTGCCTTTCAGTAAGCAATGCGAGTGAGCAGACGTTGCGTTCTGTAAAACCTGAGGCTTTTTCTGCGAGCCATTAGTTCGAACACGAAAGTGCGATTAATCACTCTATGGAAATAGGAGCATATC
>JASGXE010012212.1:0-14192 GCA_030068105.1 Sinentomon sp. SZTP_YWyxl
TTTTCCACCGACTGAATCTGAAGAAATATTTAAATGTTGGTGTCAACTTGGAGAAAAATGTGGTTAATGAGCTTGAAAAATTTGCGAACTTGCGGCAAATGGCACTTTTTCTTGCAAATAAAACTCCATTCAGAGTGTCTGTCCACTTTTTGATGCTTTGTCGCGTTTCCGAGAGGCGTTCGAAAATAAGCTGCTTTTGACGAGCTATGCATGGGATTGTCTCCGTGTCAGTTTGCCAGTTGTGAAGTACAGACTTTTCATTTTCATTCAGTGAAACAATTCAAGATCTTGTGGGGGCGCTTTCCAAGGGTAGAATTTCTTTTCCTGGATTGTAGGCTCGAATATGCCCGCAGCCTGGATGTCTGGCGTGGAGCAGCAACTTCTCCCACAGTTGGGCCGACATCAAAAAGATCCCGGACATGCCTCGGGAATGGCAGTCCCACGATGAACAACAGGGTTTCCACGAATTCAAATTCCTGTTGCACGAATTCAAACAAGCGGCCAAACAGCGAAATAGACAGGTTTGATAAGTGTCAACGCGGCCTGAAACACTACCCAGTCAGACTTAAATGCGGGCAAAATGAAAGTCTTTTACCGAACTCGGAAAGCCTCATGCGGTATTTTATCTTACCCGGAACGGCAAACACCAATGATGAAGAAGATTGATTTGCAAGGTCGTTTTACTGGCCAGTAGAAAATGGTGAAGGGTGCGTGAAAAAACTTACAGGGTGTCTGTAAAGTAAGTTCTGTACATCATTTTGATCGCTTATTCCGGCTAACTCGACTTTCTGGGTGATGTGTCAGCTTTTTGTGATCGAAATTCACAACTGTAGGATTTTCTGCTCCACAGTATCTTTGTCTGTCATCTTGTTTCGCAGGATGTGATGTAAAATGTCGGCCGAATTTCTCTATTCGATCGTGCGTGTATTCTTGCGACATTTGAAGTGTGGCTGTCCTTGCTTCAAATCGAGAGATGGTGAAGAGGTGAAAAGGGAGTGAATGCCTACCTGGATAATCAAACAATCCAAAACTGTCACACAAAAAATTGTTGACAACAGGCTCAGTGGAGGACACCATACGCAATCACGTTGTCCATCGAACGGAAACAACAAAGCCAACGCTGAAACGGTCAGAGGAACCCGAAAAAATCTGCACTCTGCCTGCCAACATTCAACTCCTTTTTGGATCTTGTAAACTGTGTGACTGAAGGGGCCATTTTCTCCGCAGGCATGGCGTACGGCTTTTTTCGTTGTTTGCGATCGATCGTCGACGTTATCGCGCAGTGTCCTCCACTGAGCCTGTTGTCAACAATTGTTTGTGTGACAGTTTTGGATTGTTTGATTATCAAGGTGGGCTTCGCTCTCTTTTCACATCCTTCTCGCCGTCTCTGGATTTGAAGCACGGACCAGCACACTTCAAATGTTGCAAGAATCCACGGACAATCGACGATAGAAATTCGGCCGACAGCCATTTTACATCACCTGCGAAACAAGATTACAGACAAAGATATAGTGGAGCAGAAAATCCTGCAGGGTCGATAACAAAAGCTAAAAGTACTTGCAATTCGGTCCCAAAAAGCTGACCCACCCAGAAAGTCGAGTCAACCGGAATGAGCGATCAAAAGGTTGAATATCGAATATGAACGCCGCAACCTTATTGCTTGTTTAACTTGCGATAATATTGGATCAAGATGTGGATGAAATTATTTTGGTCATCAATGTCACTGTGCCCTTTTGACTGGAATTCATTTATGTTGACCTTGGCGACACAGGGTTGTCCAAAACGAACGAGGGAACAGGGCAAAGCCCAATTCAATGTCGCATGGTTTTTTATCGAGATGGTGCGTATTCCAACGAAGTGTGTGGAAATGACTCCTCTGCTGGTATAGTTGAGTATTACCAATGGGGAGAACATGGGGCCAATTCCGCAAGGTGAAGGTCAATTTTGAATTTTTTTTTAATTTTCACAGGTCGCAGGCTTACCAGTAGGTGCTCTGCCATCGCCGAAAGGGGGAAAGAAAAAAAAAAACGCACCACTAACTGCAGAGGGCAGGCAAGACCGCGGTCACCATTTAGACATGCAATGTTCATGGAAGGCAATGCGATAGAACATGAAAGCGGTCAAAGCGATGCAAGACGACCTCAAAAGGTCACATGCATCGCCTTCGTGACTCACTCTGAACTATCAAAATGGCACGTGCATGATTACAAAGTTCATTTTCTGAGGTGCCACGCACATCGTCAGCAATGCTACAGTTAGTCCGTCTGTTGCCTGGAAAATATCATTAAGAAATAGGCCCCAATACACATACTACCAGGATGGAACACCTCGGGTAGTCAACTTTAACTAAGAGCAGGAAGAATGGAAAATGGGCCTGTAGGTAATTGCAAACATCAACTGCCGATCCCTACCTGGACAATTTTATCGACCGGAGAAATTGTGATAAGTATAATTCCTCGCCCTTGGCCATTTGTCAGAGTGCGTATAGGTATCGTCAGGGAATAAGTAAAAGGACAAGTTGGGAGTTGCAACTGAAGCAAATTGCAACTTGCTTTGTTATTCGGGTTATTCGTAATTTAACCAAAAACCTGTCCTTTGCTTGTGTTCTGTTCTGTGAAAACGTGCCACGACCCACACCATGTTTATTTCTTTGCTTTGTTCTCAACAGTTATCACGGATGCTTTTCAGCAGGCATATAAGGAGTATGTGAAGAAATATGGAACTCCAAATGACAATGGGTTTGCAAAACTTTGACTTTAGTTGCATTTCATCATTTCATCCGCCCCCACCAAGCACATTTTCGATCTCACCGGATGACACCTTGGCTACCAGGCCGAAATATTTTCAGTTCTTATAACGGCACAGGTGTTGAAATTTCACGTTTGAGCAGGATGAGATCAGAAGGGAGCTAGGTGACCGCCCTTTTCAGTAAAAATGCCCATTTACATTTTGTTGAATTTTTCAAGGATTTATTGAAGAAATTTCAAGGCTACTCCAGATCTCTAGTTTATCGACGAAATTTAAAGGTGCTGCTGAGACTTCATCGATCTTGGGACACCGTTGTCTCTGCACACAGAGTGGCGTCTGGCCTTCACATCACATGAGCATTGTTGGTACCTAAATGTTTGAATTTCAGTGCCTAGCTGGTTTGGTCTTCAACCAATCGCTGGGTGGAAGGGGAGCGCAATTTCTTTTGGCCTTGTGGGTGGTGAAAACGGAAAAGATGTAAAAATCGGGGATGTGATGGGAATTATGAAGTCGTTCACTGGCGAAAAACGCAATTGATCGAATGGTTTTTCCAGTGTCCTGCTGCTTGCTTTTTCCCTTGCCTTCCTTCCCCTTGAATGCAAAAAATGCATGTCGCAAAGACATGGAAGGGGCACCGCCATGCAGAAGATACAATTTCGTCTTTCGTGGCAATTTTATTACGGGTGAGGGGGGAAAAATTGGGAGAGAGCAAGAAAAATTGTTTCCTTTTGGTTGTGTCAGCGGAGAACATTCTTTTTTTGCGAGCGTATTGGGATTTCTTGGCATTCGCACATCTCGAAAAGTTTTCATCCGATTTCAATGTGTTTGGGGTATTCAGAAAGTGGACAAATCCAGGCGTCGATTTGGAAAAGAAGAATTCAAATTGCCTGCAAATATTTGCACAATCGCGCGGTGAAGGAGATTGAAATCTTGAAATGAGGGAATTTCTGATCGCGGTTTTGGCGACGCTTTGGTTGAAGGGTGGCGTCGCGGACTTCCTTGTTGGGCACAAAATGTGCCTTAAAGCAAATACAAAACAATTTGGTACCTATTTGGGGTCGTCGGCTCCCAGGTATTATAAAAAACCAGCCAAGAATTTATCACGTCAAAAGATTTCAATCGGTTTCACAATGAGATCAAGTATGTCTGTTTCCGGACTGACTTAAATTTTCATCGGGGAAAATTTTAAGGCGGTTTCGTCCTCTTTCCGAAAAACCTAACCTTGCTCAAATCGGACAGGTAGGTAACTTTCCAAGCTAATGCCAGAAATCGGCGAGTGCGTGGATTCAAAAAAGTTGCGTTGTGCGTTGTTATTCTTTGCTCGTGTGAAAGCAACGAAATGGTGGGTACGCCGAAATGTTCGGATTGAACTGCGTTTCCCATTTAAAAGACTAAACTGTTTAACTCAGGGTGAGTCAGTGCAGCTGACCCAAAATTGAAACGCTAAAATCTCGCGATATGGACATCGGAGAATGTTGGCGCCAGCAAGTAATTTTATCGATCTCGTCAGAAGTTTCTAAAAATGCCCGTGGTTTGTGTCCTTGCCCACCCCTTCATGTCAATTCCAGAAGGGGTGTTTTCCCACGGTCGCTATAATCTTAAACCGTTGGTCGGAGAATATAGAGGTTCAAATGACAAAGTTGCAGAACCAGCTCCCCTGAATCCATTTGAGAATGTTTCATCCCCACTCATCACCTCCGTATCTTCCACAGGGGTAGTTTTCTATTGTGACCTTCCTGCCAGATTAAATTAACTGCAAAGTGTTCCCAAATGCTGATGTCGTGTTCAAAAGTGCCAACTGCCGACAGATATCGGGTGCGACTTGGAGCCTCCCGTCTTCCGTGTGCAAAAAACAGCAAGGGGTAGGTCGCAATAACTCCTAAACGACTTGTCCTAGAACACCGGTTCAAATTACGAAGTTTTAATGCCTGCTCCTCCCAATCTGTTTGAGAAGGTTTCATCCCCTCACACCCCTCTGTTTTTTCTGCAGGGGTGGTTTTCTACGGTGCAAGTCGGATCCTACCCTCTTTCTGGGGTGCAAAAAATAGCATGGGGTAGTTCGTGACACCTCCAGAATGGTTTGTCTCAGAACATCAGTTCCAATTACAACGTTGTAATGTCTGCTCCACCGACTCTTGTTTGTGAAGGTTTCATCCATTCACACCCATCTGCTTTGTTCTGCTTGCCCCTGCGAAAACTTCCGACGTTCATGCCCTTGAAAGTTCATGCGCACAGCTGAACCATAGCTGAATATTGCGGCGTGTTTGTCGGGATTTCGAGCTTGCTTTTGCTTGACCTCTGCCTAGGGCCCCTGCGGACCATATGACCTCGTTCGCTGTTTGAAGTTTATTGTTCCATTCCGCATGCAAAAACTTTCCTGCCTTTCTTTATGGGTAGCAAACAAACATACAAAAGCAGCGATGGTGCACGCTCTCCGCTGTCGACTTCGTGGGGGTCGTCGACGTATTTCAGGAATAACTTCCTGCCCAATGCAGTGTGTGCTTCACGACTTGAAGTGGCTGTGTTTGTCACAATGTGCGGATCTCTTGCGAATCTCTTTTTGACAAAAAATTCATGAGAAAATATTTTTTTCGAATTGAGCAAATTGTTTGGGTTCCAATGACATGTCTGCCACCGCATCTTGGAATCGGCGCTATCGTATCCATTGGATCTCAAAATAGAAACGTTTTTAATTTTTTGTCAAATAAATATACATTTTCTCCGCCATTTACTGCCACCCAAGAAATACACCTGAACCAACAATCAGGATGTTCCATGCACAGTGGTTAGGCTGGGTTGGGTTTAGTGCTGTTGTTTGATTGGGTTGGATTTAGGTTAGGTTATTTTTGCTCTGATGAGGCACATAACGCGAACCTCATCAATGTTCAGGCGTGTGTCTTGGTTGCCGGGAAAAGGCCCAGAAAATTATGCAAACATGAAAAATGAAAATGGACTTCTTGCATCTTCTCTTTAATCTTTGGACCTGTTACTGCATTGTTTGCGCTCGGCGGGAGAATTTTTTTTTGAAATACTTCAGAGGAATTCAGGAAAAGCAGCCGCACAAACGCCTTTCCGCACATGTTCGAACGGGAAAACAACAAAGGTGTACCTACCCACTTTTTGTACAATGTTCAAAAAGCAAGCAAAACTTTGCACCAATTTTTCTCGAACCCAAATCATCACAATCACAAACGTTCTTTCTGGCATGAAGCCCATCCCGTCACCCAGGACTTTTCAAAACCATGCATCCGATTATCGATTCGAAACACCGATTGAATCCCTGGAGGCTGGCTCATGGTCCGCAGCCAAACTCCGGGCAGCGGTTTTACAAACCCTGCCGCGACTTCAGATGGCAGAGTGCGTTTTGCCCAAGAATGCTCGATTGGGGCCCTGTTTCCACAAGAAAGAAAGAAAAAATTTGCTGTCTGAAGCAATCTGAACCTGACCAAAAACCTGTCCCCTCTCGGAAAAACGATGCTCAGTGGGGTCCCCGACCTGCCATCTAAAGTTGCGGCAGGGTTTGTAAACTGGCCTCCGGGCAGAGCTCAAATCTCGACAAACACGCTACAACCCAGCTGTTCGCATGAAGTTTCAAGGGCACGAACGCCGTTTTGGTTTTCGAAGAGCATAAGCCTTTCTCGGTGAACTGTGAATGTTCCAGCGCAGCCAAGATGAGATGGAGCAAATCCACGTGCACTTTTTCAGTTATTCAATGACATTGTGACATTTTGGAAAACTAGAAGGGATCACAAGGACCTGCTGCGCAGTGCGAACAATTCCTTCTTTGGATGAATTTTGCCCAAAGTTCTTTCATTTTCTTTTTTTTGATCTTCAATGTGTTTTGTAGCCGTTTTGACTGTTATTTTCAAGGATGGAGAAGTATGATGCCATATCTTCAATTGCCCATGGATCGACCTCGGATCAATAATTGTATCTTACATTTTCGTAACATGGAGTCTATTCTATTAAAATCTGAAGAGTTGCAATTTTTACTTGTGTGGGTACCTATACATTAATTCAGCCGCCATTATGCAGTGTGAATTGTGTTGAGGCAATGGTTGAAATCGAAGTGACATGCAACTGGGGGCTGAGGTCCAGGCACAACACGTCGCGTCTGCCACGCAACATAAAACGATTTGGAGTTTTTTTTTTTAAATACGCGCCCCGCACATGGGATCAGCATCTTGTAACCTAGCTATGGGGTTCCATCCTTGAACCCTTCGTCTGGGCTGCACAAAGAAAAGCCTCCCCTGCGAAAACCTCCTCTGATGTTTATGCCCTTGAAAGTTCATGCGCACAGCTGAACCATGACTGAACGTTGCGACGTGTTTGTCGGGATTTCGAGCTTGCTTCAACTTGACCTCTGTCCAGAGTCTGGACCCTGCGGACCGCTTGTTTTCGTTGCTACCGAAATCGCAGGTTGCACTGACGTCATTTTTATGCAGACGTTCTGAAAGCACATTTGATCAAAGACAAATTCGAAAGCGAATTTCGGCAGCTGCATCGGTGGTCTTGTGGTCAAGGCACTGGACAACAAATCCGACGCATGGGGATCGGTTCCTGGAGGGACCGATTTTTTTTTAGATTTTCCTGGCTGGGGGACTTTTTACATTTTTGAGGCGGTAGGCGGAAACAACAACAGGTCAAGGTAGGTTAGGATTGAAATAGCATTAAAATTTTCGTTAGTAATGTGTAAATGAGGTTTTTGTTGCAATGACGTCAGTGCAACCTGCGATTTCGGTTGGTTTCGAATGTAGCCTGCGGACCATCTGAGCTTGTCAGCTGTTTGCAGTTTATTGTTCCATTCCGCAAACAACTTTCCTGCCTTTCTTTATGGGTTGCAAGCAAACATGCAAAAGCAGCGATGGGCCACGCTCTCCGCTGTCGGAAAGCTGCAGGCCACGAGATGTCCTTCTGTTTTGTTTCGTTTTTTGTTTGGTCCTTTGCAGACGCGAATGCGTCGCCTGCTGAGACAAAATGTTTTCATTTTTCTCTGCGATCGGTTCAAAAATGTGAAAATTTTATTCTATACGACTACACGTTTTATTTTTTTGCGCCAAAACCGGCAATTTGTTACCAAGTACCTGAAGGGTCAAAATTTCAAGTTCCGTATTTGTGGTCAGATTTTGCTCAAATTTAGCTGTGTCTGTTGGGGCTTGGCGTCTGTGAGAGACTGGGCATTTGTGTGATCCGGCACAAAAAGTGCCTGCTATTGCTGAGATATTTCCAACAGATTAACAGTCTCATTGTCTGCGCAATTGTCAAGTAAAACGTTTCCAGGGACTACTGACTGGAGCAAATCCACGTGCACAGCAAATCCAGTTATTCAATGGCATTGTGCCATTTTCTGAAAACACAAAGGACCACGACTACCACAAGGACCTACTGCACAGTGCGAACATTTCCTTCTTTGGATGAATTTTGTCCAAAGTTGTTTCGTGTTCTTTTTTTGATCTTCAATGTTTTTACGATGCCAGTCTAATTGCGAGTATCTTTCCTTCCGTTTTGTTTGTTATTTTCAAATATGGAGAAGTATGATCCCGTATGTTCAAAAATGCCCATGGGCAAATGTGTAGTTATTTTTAGTCAGTTGATTTTCCTTTATTGTAGTTTTCGCAGGTCTAATTTTATTTTTGTTGCTTCACTTTTTGATTTCTTCAATGAAAAGTTTAGCTTAATTTTGCAGTCATGCTATTCTTTCCTTTCGTGGATTGTTTCAGTTTGGTCTTTGATAGCGTAGGGCCTCTTGCTGCTTCCTTTGATGAATTGTTTTAGTCGTAGTCTTTGTAGAGGTAAATTAATTGTTTCCTTTGACGAATTCGTGTTAAGTTAATGTTTCACATGTCGGAAATGTTTGTACTTGTTTGAGCAGTTTTGCCAAATGTTTTACTGATTTACTTTAATTGTAGTTGCAAGGTGTATATTTTTCTGCTTGAATATTTCTTTTTGGATAAAATTGTGTTGGGCTCTTTTTTCGGAGAGGTTATCTAAAAATCTGATTTCAGCACATAAATGACGAAATTTACAAAATTTTACAGTTGCAAAAATTGACAAAATATCTGCCAACCTTTAATTATAGAGATTATTCACTTGATTTCATTATTTTCTCAGAGTGTCTTCATTATTTTCCGTCGACACCCCAAACCTTTTATGACAGACTTCGTCTTCAAAATTTGAAGACCATAGTGGCTTCCAAGATTCCGTGATTCCCAGTTGGTCAATTGGTGGCTGCCTTTGTAGTACAAACGTAATTTTCTCGTTGAACAAAAGGATTTGCAGTACAATAGTACAAAAGTTCTGGTGGTTTGCAAGGTTCCTCGATCCCCAGTTGGTACAAAATTCCCACACAGTAGGATTTTCTGCACCAATGACGGTTTCAAAGTACGAGAACTACAGGGTAGAGGGCAATTTGGGGTCAAGTTGGCCAACATATTGAAAATAGGAATTTCCAGCGAAACGGTGTCTGTTCAAAATCCCTTTTCAGCGGTATCTTGCGGTACAAAATTAGCACAAAATTTCGGTTTAGTCAGATTTTCTGTATCGATGACTGTTTATGTGGTTGCTGGTTATGCCAGTTACCATGTTGGAGAAATGGGCTTGGAATTGCACAAACATTGTACCCGAAAAATGATCTCACGATTAGTTTTGAAAGTGACATTTAGAGGATCAAATCCCCGTTGATGAAATAAGCAGCTATGAGCTATCCGAAGGTAGAAGCTGAGAATCTATTGGAAAATGTCTACCGATAATTCAATGGAATGATCCCTGGCAAAAATGCAGCATTGTAACCAATTTTCTGGGTAGAAATTCCCTGAGTTTTCCTAATATTCCAAGGTTTCGAATCATGTTTTTTCAGGAATGCTGCATGCTCTCCCTGCAGTCTGGGGCGTTAAGAGCTGATAATTGCAGGGGGAAGGTGCTGCCGTGTAACCCCTTGCTGCGGGTAGCCATAGAGATATACAAAAAATTGCTTCCAGAAAACCACGCTTAGCATAATTGGGGGATCAGTCTGGAGTGCCTCATCAGGAAAGGCTGGATTCGAGATTTACGATATGTTGAAGGGCCATTTTTCAGGTAACTACTAAAAACAACATCAAAAATAAGAAAACAGTGGCTGAGAATTACCTATTGGTTAGTCTTGCGACGATGAACAATCCAGACCCAAACTTCAGTCGAGAACTTGTGCATGTAGCTCGCCACTGCCATGCATGTCGCTGGAAAACAACCTGCAGTGGATTGTTTTTCGAGTGTGGAACTGTTATGAATAGCTAACATATACGCAGCCATTCTAAATACTCGGGCCATAGGAGATTTTTGTCAGACTTCTGAAGCACGGGACAATGTTATTCCCCATCTACTTAGCGCCGTTAAATGCATTCCTTCGTGTAATGTGTTTTGCGGCGCATGTGAAATGGGGAATTACATTGCCCCGTGCTTTCAAAAGTCTGAATAACTCTCCTATGGCCCGGCTATTCTGAATGGCTCCGTATGTGTAGACATGCGGGACAGAAGGTTTTCATGGCAAGGTTCAAGATAAAAAAAACCAAAATCGCCAATTTCTGGAATTTTGAATGTATTTTTCAGCTGCTGTTAATGAAAAAGCTCCAGCTTTTGGAAGAAAAATCGTCCAACACACCCTGCTGGAGATAATGAGCAGTTGAGGTCACTCTTAGCCGGCGAGTTTGATAATCTCTTTCAATTTGGATTCAATCTGGCTCACATTGCCAGACTATCATGACCTCGTCTTTAGAGCCAAGTCAAACTGACCGGTCAAAAGTTGAGTTGTGGCAGCTGCAGGTCCTCATTGCACTCCAGTATCTCTCTGTGCCATCAGATTGCAATGAACACCTGCAACTGCCACAACTTAACGTTTGACCAGTCGGCCTGAAGGACCGCGACGATCTCCCGACTAAACCACATCACATTCAATCCGTGGAGAGTGGAAATAGTCAGATTAGCCGGGTAATGATGGGCAACCTCAATTTGAACAATCCACCAAGTTTCCACCCCTTCTTTCTATAGTTCTCTTATCTGCAATCTTATCAGTGCGGGTGTTTATAAATGACGAGACAAGTGATCTCGATGTTTACAAAAATGGTTCCTATCTTATCTTGCTTGTATTAGTTCTCAATCTGCCTCCCTAGAGTCATCATAGGAGTGAAGGATGCTTCAATGATTAACGTGGTGATTAAGCAAGGAATATTCAAAACTTTCGCAGGAACATTAACATTTTTGTCATTTCATGATCTTCCAGAAAAATGTTCTCACAACCTCGATAAAAGACATGTTTTTCTTCAGAATTTCATCTAATGCTTTGATAATGCTTTTTTCCAGAAATTCATCAAATGTTTTGATATGCCTTTTTCCAGATTCATCAAATGTTTTGATTTGCCTTTTTCCAGAATTTCACCAAACACCTTGATTTACCTTGTTCCCAGAATTTCATCGTTTTTTTATTTGCCTTATTTTCCCAGAATTTCATCAAATGTTTTGATTTGCCTTTTCCCAAAATTTGGTCAAGTGCTTTTTGGTCAAATCAAATGTTTTGGTCAAGTGCTTTTTTCGAGAATTTCACCAAACACCTTGATTTACCTTCTTCCAAGAATTTCATAGTTTTTTTTATTTGCCTTATTTTCCCAGAATTTCAACAAATGATTTGATTTTGAGAAGGCATTCGATCTGGTTCCCCACGTGGCCTTAGTGGAAAAACTGGGGAAGCTAGGCCTGGATCCACTGATGTTAAATTGGATAGTAGACTTTCTTCTCTCACGTACACAACAAGTATATGTCGGCCAGGCCTCCTCGCTTACACAGGCAGTAGCCTTTGGCATCCCGCAGGGTAGTGTACTGGCCCCTCAACTGTTTTCCATATTTATAAACGATCTTCCTTCTGCTGTCAGTTGTCGTATGCACCTGTTTGCAGATGATTGTGTTGTTTCCACTGTTGTTCGGTCTGCTGATGACTCTCTTTTGTTGCAAAACGACCTGGCTGCTATCATGGACTGGTGCCTTCGCTGGGGAATGAGAATAAACATTGAAAAGTGTGTGACAATCAGTTTTAGTAACAAAGTTAGCCCTCAAATATCCACATATTACCTGAGCGGCAAAGAACTGGCTTCTGCAGACCAGACGAAATATTTAGGAATCACCCTAACCAAAAACTTAAACTGGGAACAACATACGGAGCCATTCTAAATACGCGGGCCAGAGGCGAGTTTTTCAGACTTTTTAAAGCACGGCGCAATGTAATTCCCCATTTCGCATGCGCCGCAAAACACATTACATGAAGGAATGCATTTAACAGCGCTCACTAGATGGGGAATAACATTGCCCCTTGCTTCAAAAGTCTGACAAAAATCTCCTATGGCCCGCGTATTTTGGATGTCTGAGTATAAGTCAGATGGTCAGTAAGGCTAGTTCTGCCCTCTTCTTTATTCGGCGTACCTTCTATAAAGCAAATGGCCCAACTAAGGAGAAAGTATATTTTGCCCTCGTTCGCTCCCTTCTAGAATATGCTTCATCTGTCTGGGACCCTTGCCGAGTGAATTTAATTGAAAAATTGGAGAGTATACAAAGAAAGGCTGCTCGCTTTTTATCTGGGAGATATGCACCATTAGATAGTGTTTCATCCATGTTGGAAAACCTTGTGTGGAACTCCCTGGCCTCATGCAGAAAAATCTCAAGGCTGGGAGGTTTATTTCTCGGACTAAACAATGTTGGTGGTTGGTCAAATATAAAAGAGTTTTTAGCTCCTGCTAGCTACTTTGGGAGGCATGACCATGATTTTAAACTCCGAGCAGTGCTCCCACAAGGATGTTGGAAAATATTCTTTTGTCACTAGAACCGTCAATGAATGGAATCTGCTACATCCTAGTGTCTTTGGAAATGGTGAGGATATTAGTGTGGCTACCTTTAAAAGCAATGTAGGGTCATGGTTGGCCGAACAACATGGAATATTATGACCTACTGTACTATTTCGATGTTACAAGTTTGAAGTTATACAAATAGTTGATGTCATCCGAGTGCATTCATTCTTTGTTTAATCATGCTATCCCTCATTGCTGATTTTCGCCAGGGCCTTGCCCATGCAAATTAACCTTAACCTTCACCTTGATTTGCCTTTTCACAGAATTTCATCAAATGTTTTGTTCGAAGTCAGTTCTAAAAATCTCTCAAGTTCTGAGAAGTCTGGGAGCCCTAAATTCCACATGCCCGCATAAGAAATACACACTGCGTATGCCAATTAAGCTTTTAATGATAAATTCCTTTGATGGAGGATCCCTGAAAGAAGACACAAATGCGTAATCATTTAATATCATTCATTTAAAATGTTACCAACATATTCTCATTTAAAATGTTACCAACAAAATTTCTGATAAAAATCAGAATGGGGGGAGGGCGTAAACACACACCAATACAATTCCCACTCCATCATATTTTTCGAATAACACCTTTAAAAACAACACAATCAAAGTTACCAGGAAAAAATCAAAACGAAAAAAAAATGAAAACTCCGACCGTTCGCTCTCACGGAGGGAGTTCGACGTGCTCTTCTCCAGAATGGTTGTTTTTCATTGACGGTTGGTGATACTGTGGACACATTCGCAGAACAACTCTTGCTCTGCAGCCGCCGCCACGATGATGCCCTGAGTGTGAATGAGATTCAACTGCAGATTCGGAGAGGAGAACGTCACCTGGGTAAGAGTGATCTAAAATTAATTAATTAAAATGAATTAACCCCCACGTTTTCTGCCTTCCTTCCATGGTTGATCTGCTAAAATCTGCAACCACTATCTGCAACATCTGTTAACAAATTTTGAAGAATAAGAAAAAATATTAAAACAAAAAAAAAATACTTATTCTTAATTAAAAAAAAATCATCTCCAATTTTGATGTAAAATAAACAAGTAAAAAATCAAACAAAACCCAAAAACGAAGATGTGAGCCTATCAAGCATGCAAGAAAAAACAACACGACTTAACAGAAATGGAACAAATCAGAAATGAAACAGAAGCAACACAACAATCGCATAAATGCAGCAAGATGAGAGAAATGCAAAAAAAATATCTCGAAAAATGAGCGGAAAAACTGTCAAAACCAAACTGACAAGATTCCGATTAATTTTGAGCAACACAGGTGAAAGGAATCACTCACAGATGCAGTTGTATGTCAGGAATGCTAAGGAGGTAAAAGCATACCTGACTATTGCAGGGCCATATCTGGCAATGATGAATAACTGTCGTGAAGATCAAATAAAAAACATTCCCACAAACGAATCTGGGCTCAATCAATGAAACAAAACATCACAGATTTTGCGCAATGCAGCAGGAAAAACAGGACGGATCGATAAAAAAAATAAACAAACAACAAAGAGATCAGCTATCCGGTTGACCCAGGCAGCTTCAGGCATCGATAATTAATTCTACGTCGACATTTGCAGTGGA
>JASGXE010012213.1:0-14042 GCA_030068105.1 Sinentomon sp. SZTP_YWyxl
CCAAAACCTGGTTGATCAGTGGTCCTGATCACTGACAGGCAAAAATTTCTTGGCTGGTTCTGACAAAACGTTTTGTGGTCATTGTATGTTCCTACTGAAAGTTTCTCAATAAAGGGTCGCAAAGTAATGCGATTGACTCTAAATGCGGAATTTCATTTCCCAAAAGGCTATCCCAATAATGGACTTCAAAACTGGGCAACAGTGGATTTTATAAGCCAGGTGTGAATGTCACCATATTGTGGATGCGGAAAAAAAATTTAGATTGGACATGGCATAATTCTAATTTGCTTCCCCCCTTTTTCTTCTTGTTTTTACTTGAAATTATTCCAAGGACAATTTCTTTTTGACCTAAATCATTGACAATTTTATATTGGTTGGATGGCATTGATGATCTTCCATCGTCAACTGGATGACATTTTTTAACCCCCCGCCTACGCCACCGTAGGACAAAGTCCAGTGTCAAGAATTAAAAAACAACCAATGCCGTTGGAGAGATGCGAACAAATTTGTGGTTCATGTTAACACCAATGCAGCCTTGCAGTCAACAGCCATTTTGGCCAAAAATTGCATCACATTCCGATAGTGCAGAGGATAAAACGCCAGTTTTTAGATGAATGATGCATGGCGTAACCAAAATGTTTACAATTGACTCAGTCAAAATAAATAGGCCCCATAAAGGTGGCATGTCATTTTTGTGCCGAAGAGGCAAATTTGAAAATATAGTGCCGGCCGTTATAACAAATATGAACGGGACAACAAAAATACAGTCAAATGATAATAAAAATGTAATCATACCTTGTCAGATGTCAGTTGCTCCATGGTAACATAACACGTGATTGAACCAGTGACAAGACCTCAAGATGAATTGTTGTTGCAAGACAAACAAAAGTACCTATCTCAGTGTGCAGGCAATTTGGTATGTCCCTTGAATTAAGTTAATAATTAAATTAAGTTTATTATTAAGTTATTAGATTTGTTATTAAGTTATTAGTTTATTGTTAAGTTATTAGATTAAGTTATTTAGATTATTAAGTTATTAAATTAAGTTCATATAAAATTAAGTTTATTAATTAAAAGTCCCTTGAATTAAGTTTATGAGGAGAAAGAAAAGGGGAAGCCAATTAGAAAACTGAAGGAACGACCTACATAATGGGCCTAAGTAATTAACAAGGAATCTAGCCGAGTTCGTATTGCCTGGATAAATTGGTTCTCAGACATGTCCAGAACCTCTGGAAGAAGATGCAGCCTATTCCACACAAAGATGTATCGTGTAAAAAATACATGTCTGTCCACATTTTTAAAAGTTTGAGGACGGACAAAAGACAAACCACCCGCTCTGGTGGGGAGTGTGTTAAAAATGAAGTCCCACGGTCCATCACCCCAACCCCCCATTTGGTAATACATTGCCTAAAAGCAGAGAGACCATGCACAACTCGACGTCGCTCAAGTGTTTCCCAACCAAGATCATTGAGGGAAGTAACACTCACATCAAAGGAGAAATTACCCGAGACAAATCTTGCGGCTCTCCTCTGCACGCACAGCCTCCAGTGCATCAATGTGACACCTCTGAAACAGGGATGGGCAAGGTAGGGTACCTTAGAGGGAGGGTAAAGAGGTCTACGACAGGGGGGGGGTAGGGCACAGAAAATGCAGGGGGTCTGGGGGCTGTGCCCCCAGCGGGGGTCCAGGGGGCAGCGCCCCGGCAGGGGTTTGGGGGACAGCGTCCCCAAAAAGCTGAAGCTTTTTTGAAAAATTAGGGGTCCTCAGATGCCATTTTACGACATTTCATGTCCTTTTTTTTTCTTATCCTGGTGGGTTTGTAGTCGCAACGCAATAGATGGAGCAAGGAAATAACTGTCAGACACGACTTTCTGGATGAGTTTTTTTTTCATTTTACCATTTTCTGTAAATCAAAACAGAAAGTACCTACAAAAGAAACAGAATGTTGCTATTGAAGTCCTGGGGTGTGCAGGGCACACACCAGGACATCGGGACTTCGGCCAAGGGTCCCCTCGGAAAAAGGCAGGGAGGGGGTACCTACCTAGTAGGTAGCCTACCTACCTTGGCATTCATTTCAATCCTGCCCTGAACTGGGGACCTCATATAAGTCAGATGGTAAAACAGGCTTCAAATCAACTGAAATTTCTTATCTGGCACAATTCCCACACCTCCAGAAAGGTAAAGGAAATACTCTACTTCTCATTGGTTCGCCCCATTTTAGAATATTCAACAACGACCTGGGATCCTCATCTTCAGTGCATCATAAATGCCCATGTCCAGCGAAGGGCAGTGAGGTTTGTTTCTGGGGACCTCTCCTTTCACTCCAGTGTGGCATTGCTTCGGGAGGAGCTGGGCTGGGATTCCCTTGCTGAGAGGAGAAAGCTCAGGGGTGTTTGATATTATCTGATTATCTGTAATGTTAAGTATTAACCGGTTGCGGTCAAGCCCGATTGCCGTACGCCGTACACACGCCACAAAGTGCTACTGACTGCTCCGATTGCCGTACGGTGTATGCGCTCTAAGAGCTGTTGCGATTTTCCGACTGCCGTACGCCGTACGCGTGCAATTCCCATGTAATTAAATGGGTTTCTGCCGCAGGTAACCTTTGTGGAGGCATGTAGTGAGAGTGCCCTCTTTTATCGTGTGTGGCAGAATTGATGAAACGCATGGGAGAAGGAAGGTGGATCATTGAGGATGATCCCTGCGAAGGCTGCGAGAAATTCGGGCACAAACAAACAGAGTGGAACAAACGACGACATGTGCACAGCTTTTTATAGATCATTTAACAATGTATGCTGTTCCTAAAGCCAGACATTACCGCAGGACTTCAAGCAACCATTCTTCAGGGGTGTGCTGATCCTTGTAATCCGTGAGAGCTGTCCAGTCACCCGACTTTCTGTTTGCCAAGCCCATCACTCCATGCCAAAGCCAATGCATGTCATCACAAGTTAACCGCTGTAATTGGTCGTCTGACAAAGCGGGAGTGGAAAAGTTTGCAGCATCCAGCAAAAATGAACCCCCCTGAATTAGTGAATTCCAACTGTTCTCAGTGTACATGTTTCTCCTCCCTGGGCTGTCATTTTTGGTAGTCCAAAAGAGCTCAACACAGCTGTGGATGCTGGAACAAGAAGGATTAATTGGGACACCCTGTACCGTAACATCAGACAGCATTAGAACCGATACAAACATGTCATTGTGTAGAAAAAGGATACCTACCTAACATTGAAGGCATGTGATGGATGGAAAGGATGATGAACCTTTATTTGTATAGTTTTCACGACGGTGTTGCAGGAACATTTTGGATGCCCCTCGTATCCGCATACCTACAGACCCTAGACAGTGTCTCATGTATGCTGGTGGATCTAGGTTGGAGCTCTCTGGCCGCTCGTAGGCAGGTTTCTAGGTTTTCTGGTTTGTTTCTGGCATTAAATAATGTTGGCGGATGGTCCAATCAAAAAAATTTCTTTTACCTCCTACATAGGTACGATCACGATTATAAGCTGCGATCAATTCCCTCCTCTAAAGACATTGGAAAATATTCTTTTGTTGTCAGAACCGCTCGTGAGTGGAACTTGTTGAATCCCAGAGTGTTTGGAGATGGGAGAAATATTGACGTAAATACCTTTAAGCAAAAAAAAATTATTTTATGGCAGACTGAGCAGCGTGATTGACCTGATTATTTTGACAAATGCCCATTGGCATGTGTAGCGTTGTTGACCATGATTTTATTTTCTGCCTAAATGAGGAGGATATTTACCAGTCATTCTTGGTTTTTTGTTTCTTGGTTGTGCATGCTGGTATGAGATTGTAAATTTTAAGAGATAGAGCCTAGAGGTCTCATTTTTGAGTTGGATATGAAAGAGGAAATTTGTTCGGAATTGTTTTCTCATGTTTAGGTGAAGGTGATAATAAAATTTTGAAATGGTGAGAGTTGGAATTCAGTTTTTCTTCTTCTCTTTTCTTCATGGAAGTGTTGCATTTAAGAATGATTGTGTTGTTAGAGAGTTTATTTTCACTTACGTCTTGGTTCATTTTGTTTTCAGAGATATCATTTTGTGCTTTATTTGCTTTGGAAGATAGATGCCAGTCATGAGGACAAATAGTTAATTTTTGTGAGTTTGAGTGTTCATGAGGGTTTGCAGGTTTGTGGGCATTGTCAAAGAATGTCATTTTTAAGAGTTTCCGGTTAAAAAATTGCACATTCCTTTCAGCACCCAGCGCAGTTCTATTTTGGGGAGTGGGTGTGTAGCGTTGTTGACCATTTCATGGTCAAACGATGAGCGAAAACTGACAAGCACGGAGAAAAACACGCAAGACACATTGAATTCGACAAGCACGCAGAAACGCGGAAAGGAATTTGATTACGCAGACGAAATTAAAGTTTGCACACCACTGCGATCACGTGAGAGCGTGAGGAGCATCACTTGGTGGTTCTTTTTTGCCAAAGATATGCAAAATTTCATACCTGGAGTGGTTTGATTTATTTTCATTGGTTGGTTTTTTTTAATGGCAGAAGAAATGAACGAACAAGGGGGAACTGTTGTGCTTCTGAGTGGAAAAATATAAATTGAATTGAATTTGTGCGCATCATGTGTTTTAAATCGACAACACGCGTTGGCTTTGCTGCAGGCAGGGGGCTGGGTTTTTTTTCGCTGGCTGACATCGAAGAGGAAGGAAGTCTTGTTGTGGGAATCATGTTTGATTTGGTGAATACACATCTGGCAAATCTCTTGTTGATTTTTTATCACAGTTCCTGCTTTGTGGTGAAATGAATTGTTTCTTTGAGATTTGATCACCTGCTTGTTGCTGGGAAATATTGGTCGCCTTGAGGAGAATCACAGTCATCGGCGACTGATTCCAAAGAAACTGTTGGCAGAATATTTGCTTCGATTGCAAGTCGATCTTCATGACGAAGTGTGTTTTCCGGAAAGGCATGGTCGGGAAAGTTGGTTGATGCCTTCGGATCACAGAAAGGCTGACGAAAGATGTTCCTGGTGCGTCCTACTCTGGAAAGTTGGTTGCTTGCTGGCGCTTCTTGCTAGCAATCAATTGTTTGGAGGCAGTTGGCAGAGCTGCGTGAAAATGAAGTGTCTGCAACTTCACTCTCCCCTTCTCAGACAATTTCCCAGCGCGTGCGGCGTTTGTGGTCTGTAGAGGGATATGATTCCCGATTTCACGAGAAATCCTTGCAGCGAGGTATTGAGAGCACGAGTGGTGATTGTGTGATGGGCAATCCTAAGTGGAGGATTTCAAGCAGCCCTTGCAAAAGTCATGTAAGTTGGCGTGTGTGATTCTCCGTTTCTTTTTAATGTGTTCTTCTTTTGTGGAAAGTGGTGGCATACTCAATGAGAGGGAGTTTGTGAGCCTATCTTTTAGCTTTGTGTGCAACCTTGGGGGAAGGGTAGGTAGGCTACCAACAATCCTTGTGCAGAGTTTTCGTTGTAATAAAGAAGAAAGTCTTATTTTGCAGCAGGGAAAAAACTGTGTTGTCACTGATAGGAGAACAGGTTCTTTGACAGACATTTTTCGTTTCTTTGTTCAACAATGGAGTGCTGATCCACAGCGGTGAGTATTCTTTGGCGCATTACTTTTGGTGGCCCTGGGATTCTAAAAGTCTAATTGCATCAAATTGTTGCTGGCATCCGTGGTTATCTTCAATCAGTGATATTTCTGTCATCATTTCGAATATCGCCCTATGATGTTCGTCTGAGGGTGACGTTCTTTTTCTTGATCAAGGAGCAAACAATAACTTATCTCAAACACATTGTTGGCTTTCAGCATCAGCATCTTCCTTCCATCTCAACGCCTTGGAATCTTCAGTAGTGTTACACATGCGAAGTTGTTTTTATTTTTCTCATTGTGTATCCTGTTTTTAAACCTTCATTTGATTGTAATGATTTGTGTTGATTTGCATAGTTCCTGCAAATTAAATAATTAAATTAAATTGGGCCCTAAATTAACCCCTCAAACCCGGAATTACGAATTCGGCATTTGCAATGGTATTCCGAAATTTTCGGCACCAAAAAGTGTCGCTCCCACCGGAATTAATAATTTTTGCAAGGATTTTCGAAAAACGGAAAAAGCAGAAATGCATGCATTTCCCGCCCAACCAAGCCAGATTTCTGCTCTGTGTCAATAAAATCACTCATATTTTGATGTTTTCAACCAATAAAAACACTTTTGCACAAAAAAAACCGGCCAAAACACACACAAACCACTGAAAACCGCACCAAAATTGAGCAAAAACTGGAAAAACAGGAAATTTCAACACGACGCCATTTCAAAACGAATGCAGCAAATCGAGTGAAATAAGCGTCTGCTGAATCGTGCGTCTTTCGACTTTTCGAAAATTCAAATTTCGGCGGCCGGCAGATGTCGCGAGATCGTGAAAAAAGGCGCCTTCAACAGGAACTCTGGACAAAAACCCGGGAAATTTGAAAATTGCGCCAATTTGAAACGGTTGGACCGATTTTGGTGGAATAAACGTCGTCTGGATCGCTGTTTATTCCTCTTTCCGACTATGAAAATTTCAGCCGACGCGATTCGCCGCATTTGTGGCGATAAACCCATTTGAATGCATGGTATTCCCGCGCGTACGGTGTACGGACTTCGGCAAATCGCCACAGCTTTTAACATGCGTACACCTTACATCAGTCGGATATCAGTTCAGTTTTTGAGCGTGTAAGGTGGATGGGCGCTGGGCTTGACCGGTTAAGAACAGATGCAAAAGCATCTCGCAGGCTGAATCAATTTGCATGTTCGTCTCTTCCGATTCACGCTTAACTGGCAGGTGGCGCTGCTAACCTGCAATGCACATTTTTGTTTTATTCTGCTCCCATTTGGCCCCATTGAAAATGACATGCTCTTATCTCACCAAGGAACAATCTACCCATTGTCATTGAGAACCTGCAAATGGTATTTATTTGACAGGCATATCCTGGTAAGGTGGGTAGGTAGCATCCTTTTTAAAATATGGCATTTTCCATCATGAACCTAGGTGTCTACCAAAAGAAAAAGGCCAAGTTAGCAAAAGAAAAAGGCCAAGGTAGCAACAGAAAATGAAAAAGACATCTTGAAAACATACTTTGTGGCAAAAAGAGAAGAAATCATTGCACAGAAAATAGAAATGGAGCACATGTGGAAACCAGCAGTGGTGGCTAAATTATTTCCAAACTGAAAATTCAGGACCCGTCTAGGATGATGCTTTCTCTTGGACAACACATTAGGCATCTGTCCATTTCAATGTTGTTTTTATTTTATTTTTTCATGAATAGCAATTAGAATACGTTCCTACTTTGGATAGGTAGGTAGGTACCGACCTGCGCAAGCAATGTCTCCGCAAGTTGCAGCTGATAAGATGTATACAGACGCCCTGAATCAATTTTTGGATTTGTATGATCCAAGAGCCCTTGCAATTGCCTTGTCGATGATAGTTGTCCTGATCACAATCGGTAAGTGCCTAGATTGGTTTGAATTTGCAATCGTAACTCGTACCCATCCTTTTTTGTAGGTATTCAGGCCTTCCTCTTGCATGATGTCTGCTGAAGGCTTTTGTTGGCATGGGGTGGACTAACTTTTATCATTTTTATGCTGATTCAATCCAAGAAAAATTGGCCATTTAGTGTTTTGCTAAACATCTAAGTACCTACCTACCATGATATTTTCAATCGAACTTGTCTTCTTCTTTGGCTGTACCTACGCAGTTCCGCATATTAGTGAAAACTTGATAAAATTTAGTCCAATTCGAACTGGGTTTTGGTATACAGAGCTAAGTAACTCATCTGATCTTTGGTTTAGTTAAATTTTTGCAGTTAATTTTTAAAAGAAAAGTAAACCAAATCATTTCCCGTCAGCACTTACCTACCTACCTACATTGAGTAGGAAGGCAATTTAAGAACAAATTCCGGATTTCATACATTTATACATTGTCGCCTTTTCAGATTCCTTGGGTAGGTAGGTATCGATTAGACTATGATGTCCTGTCAACAGGTTTCAATCACAAATGCCTCTTTTTGGATTCAGTCATCTAAAAAAGAGTGCATTTCTTTTCATCTTTATGTGAAACAAATCATTGAATGAAATAGAAAGTCAGATTGAATGAAATAAAGTGGAGGCTTGCACATGACATGCCTTTCACGCTGTTAGTCTGTTTGAGGTCATTTCAAAAATCAAAGTGGGCATGAACCCCATGTCATTTCTCTCAAATGCAGGACCATTGGAGCCAAGAAACAAAGGACTGCTTTCTCAGATCTCCTGAAAATGTTTTACTGCTGACTGTGGATTAGTTCCTGCATCTTTTGCTCCCGAACAAACTGTAGGTACATGTCAATTCCGAATTGCTCTTTCAAAATTATTTGTGGGGTGGGACTCACATTGCTAAAGAGACAATATTGTGTTGCCACTTTGCCAGCAAATCTCATTTCGAAGCTTTTATCTCTTATTCCCAAATCATATTCGTAGCAGTGATGATGGTTTTTTAAATTTATATCATTACACCGGACAAGCGACTGTCTGAAAAAATCTGTGACGCTTGTGCTTCTTTCCGACTGTCGGAAAAAGATCCGGTACCGCATGTCCGCACCAAAATCCGACACACAGCACTGCTGCTTCCCGACTAAATTTTATGAGGCTTCGATTTCGCATCGACGCTCTGGGATTGGTATTTGGTGGTGCAGAACATAGATGGAGGAAACGGCTGCCATGTCATTTTTATTTCATGAAGTTTCGTTCAGCATTTCAAAAGTTACAGCTTTCTCCGTCAGTGTGCGATTTCACCGCCATTTCACCACGTGTTGTCTCTTGTGTTTTTTGAGGAAGTGGCAGATCTCGAAGAAGGAATTTCGGGATTTTTTGTTGCGTGTTCTTTTAGTGTGAAAGTGGATTTTGCGATCTGGAAAGTGCTCTGAACCTAAAGTGCTGTTGAGAGACAAACACATCAACGACGATAGATTTTGAACCAAAATGATGCCAATCGCTTGCGTTTTCGTAAAACTACTTAATTCCGGAACGAAGTGTTTGATTTTTTTCTGAAATTCCGGAATTTGGGATATCATTCCGAAATTCAAATTCCAGGCAAGTCCAGTTAAAAGAAGTACGCTACGTCTGACCACACAGGAATATGTGCCAGGTGGATACCGACATGGCAAGAGTGGTCATATTTTTCCTGAATGTGAAACTCTGTCACATGTCTGCGAAAAGGCCACCTACCCACCTACCCAACCTTTAAACATTTAAATTTCAGTGCTCTACATCTACCTGAACAAGTGGAAGGCATCTGGAAACAATGTTCTGCTATTGGGATTGTGTGAATCAGGCAAGACTCTACTGTATTCACTTCTTGTGTATAGAAAACCTGTGGAGACATATACATCAGTGAAGGAAAATTCTGGCATTTTCAAGCTGCATGATCGTGTAAGACAATGTTTCTCCCAATTTGTCTTGTTATTACTAGTTACCAGGCCACTTGAGTTGTTCCTGACATAATTATTCGAATATGATTGTGCTGCAATAGGCATATCTCTGTCCTATGATGTGCCGGTTCTAGCTGTAGACCAATCATTAAATTTGGCTAGGTATTTCAGAATTACCTACAGGCAGGCACTGTACCTACCTATCAGTTTATTGGGAAAATTATAAGGAACTTTTCCGTGTCTACAGGAGGGCATTCAAACAGTTTTGGGCCCAACATGGAATATTGATGCCTTGGCATCAAAATTTGGCAAAGTACCTTGGTATCGAACTTTATACGAATTTTTAGGTTGTGCCATTGTTGATTTTTATCATATATTTCCATTTCAAAAAAAGCTCCAACACTCAAAAAACAGACAAAACGGTGAATTTGAAAAACATCTGCTTGATAAAAAGGTGCATTTCGGGTCGAATTTCGAGGGTGCATTTGGCATTCAAAACTTTTTGAACCCACTCAGAAAGTGGGGAGAATTCTAGTGGATCTTCCCTTGTTCAGTAATGGTGCCAATGGCCAGATGTATCTCCGACCATTGACAGAAATGCACCGCCCAAGCAGCTTTTTTTGTCGTTCTTCATTTTTGTTAGTTTCCGACTGTCTTGGAGCTCTTTTTAGCCGCAAAAAAAAAACAACAATGGTTCAAGCTAATATTTGCTCGAAAGTTCTATAGGCAGGTAATGAATCAAATTTCAATGCCAAAGCATCAAAATTACCCAGAAATGCATCTTCAATACTTGGCTAAAATTTTTTTGAATGCCCTCGGTATTCATTGAACATGGGTTGTCAACTTTTGGTTGTCAAAAAAGGTTTCAGTCCCATCCTGTAAGTCATCTTTCATTTTTGAATTTTCGGGACACTTGACAGTCATCTTTGGCTTATGACAGCTAGGTATTCTACTGTATTTCCAGGTGGGTAATTCGCCGTGAACAAATTAAAAGGAGCTAAGTGTAAGAAACTTTAATTTCTGCGCCTGCGATTTTCCATTTAAAACTCATTGTTATTCCACAATATTTTTCATTTAGCTCCCTTTAATTTTTCCCAGGCGAATTGGCCCGCCAGTTCAGTTGTGTTTGGCCAATGCAGAGTGTCTGTGTCTTGCCAGAAGTCCTCAACCAATCCTTATTGTGTGATTCTGCCAGACAGATGGCTTTACGCATAACGTACCTAATTGCTCTGCCTGCCTATTGGCCCACAAGCTTTTTTCTTTGCTGCAGTTACCAATTCGGTAAACAGTGCAAAATATGTCCTGCGTAGGTGTGCTCATTCAACTTTTCTATTTTGGTCGACTGATAGCTACAAACCTGGGTGGGTGTGTTGCACAAACCGCTCAGGCAGGCTCAATGCATGTCCTCACTTAGGCTTTTGGTCTACAAAATCACCTATGAGGAGTGCTGAACATTTTTCGTACTGTGGCCTGCATGGTCCTCTTTCAATAGGCCTGCCAAATAGGATCATTTGCATTTTAATTGTCAAGTTGGTACCTGTTGCAGTTCTGATTGGAGTGAGAGGCCATAATGTTATGGCTTTGGCCAGACTTAACTGAAAATCAATTCCCCATTCTTTTTTATTGCTTGCACAGAAATTGGTGAAGGTTATTGATGTTCCAGGCCATGAGCGATTACGTGGAAACTTTTTGGAGAACTTCCAAGGTGTGACAAAGGCAGTAGTCTTTCTTTTAGACAGCTCATCGTTTCAGCAAAATGTGCGTGATGTGGCAGAGTAAGTGTGCATCATTCTTCTCTCAATTGTGATTTTGCTCTTAACTGTGGCCAGGCACATAAAAATTGTTTTTCTTTCCGTTCTGTTCGTTCATTGCATGATTGCTAAAATTGCATGTTATTGTGTGAAAAAACTGCTTGTTTTTGGCTTTTTGCGGTGGGGAGCAAGGTTCAGGTTGTTTTAGGTGAAACCTAAAACAACGGAAAGAAAAGTTTAAGGGAAGCAAAATGGGTGTGCACAGTTTTGTTGTGGGTACATCTTGTGGACTTCGAATATCTTATGAGCTCGGACAAGCTTTTAACACCAGTTATTTTTATTGTTTGACTTTCTGTGGAACAACTGCATTCAGGACATTTTTCAACCTGAATTGCCTGCTGAAACTGTTATTCACCAAACTAACTGCATGTCACATAATTATTATGGTCGATTTTTTCCCTGGTGGTGGAATGTGGAAATTGTTGTTTTGCTTGTTTTGAAGGAGAAATCTATGTGGATAGAGTGGTCTCGGAAATTGCCTATGTTGTAGAAATCAGAAATCGCCAGAAAGGAAGCCTAAAAAGAGGTCTTCGAATCTGCTTCCCTGTTTCCCGAGAACGCTGAAGTCTCCACCCATATTACGGATGGACTAATCTTCTGAAGCCCAGTCACATACCCACATGTTTGCTCTGCTTTTCTTCATCATTTGGGACAACCTCCACAATTTTCTCATTTTTTTCTTATTTCAGTTTTCATCGAAAAATCATCCCCATTTTTTCATGTTGTTTTTATATTCTATTAGTTTGCATGATTGCTAAAATTCCATGTTGCTTGAAACTTATTGGTTTGGGCTAGTTACAATGAGGAGCACATTTATTCTTGATCCTCACCTTGCTTTTTCTTGTTTATCAACAACAGTTTTCAATAAATTTTGTTTATCTTTGGAGAACTTCACACCACATGGGAACAAACAACCATCAAACAAAGAAAAGCAACTTCTTCAATAGTGGGTACCTAAATAGGGGCCAACATGCAGTCGCCAGCCCAGTGAAAGGAGGTAACCAATCGATGTTATCCGTCAGTACTCGCATCAAAATGTGTGACTGATTTCCAGAAATTTCCAGATCACCAGAAATTGAACAAACAACCTGAGGCAATATTTTCCGACATTGTGTTTATGGGGTTTGGCTTTTTTCTGCCATTGTGTAAATGGGGGTGTAAAAATGTGTTAATGGAGATTTTTGTATTGGCAGTTCATTTGTATTCATGGCCTATTTTATAACAAAAAGAAAAGCTTAGGGTGACCCGGGGTAATGATGAGACATGCACTTTTTCGGGGTAACCATGAGACACCCCTTTTCCAGGAATAGAAATGAAAATTTTGAGAAACTATGACTTGGCAACGCTGCTGAACATTAATGCAAAGAAAATGTTCTATAAACTTTGAAAGGGCACAGACAATTTCCATTTCACTTCATCAAAACAATGTTCCTCGGAAATGCCACCTTTTTAAATCTGATGGATCTTTTGGGAACTTTTGAAATTTATACCTTAAAATTTTGAAGACCAACAATGTGGATGCATGTTACGAATGTTGAATGAGCAAATCTGGTGTCCCTAAAAGAAATTTTGTCCACAATACTTGGTTTTATGGAAAAATTGGTGTCTCAAAATACCCCGAGAATGGGGTATTTTTGAGACACCTTTCGGAGTGTCTCACAAATACCCCTTGCGTTGCTTGAGTGTGTTTTAACCACAACAGACAGGTCTAAATACGTGTAGATAAAAAAACCTGACAGGCATTAGTCAGGTAGGTACCTAATGTTTTTTAATCCACTCAAACCATCATAATCAGTCGCAAAATCGTAACATGTGATCCATTTATAATATATGGATTTTACGATCTGCTAGAAGCTCAGGTGGATGCCTTGGGCCTACGTGATAAGCCGAATCACCTTTGGGATCTTGACGAAACAGGTAAAAGCAACCACTTTCTCTTGCAAAAAAGAGAACCATTTGCCTCGCAAAATGTTTTGATGGAACAGGTAAGATGGCCTAGATGGTCAGGGCCAAGGTTTTTTTTTATCTAGATCCCAATCCTTTTCAGCTTCATGGTATGTCGCCTAGGTAGGTACCTATAAAGTAGCAAAACACTGGACACAATGGTGACCTAGGCACTTCAGTGCAATTCCCATCCTAGGCCTAAGACTACGTAGGCCTATTTTTGGCCTGTGGACACAGCCACATTATCATATTTCATTTCCTGGTCTACCTTCCAAAGTAGGCCTAAAATGTTTGCAGACCTGTGAGGGTCGGTCAACTTCCGATGAGAATTGCCCAGGTAACGTTATCCAATCTGAACCAAATTTTACACAGCTCTACTTTGGTCTTTCTTTTTTTTTTTTGGAGGGTTGGCTGAATTTGAAGGACTTTCGTTTCCTCGTGCTGTTCTAGAAGCTCTGAAGGTGGTAATCCTCAACTTGGGCTAGAAACCGGGGGCCTTATTCAATTTGGCCTCCTAACTTAGGAGCCCTTCTAAGTTAGGAGGCCGATTTAGGAGCCGTCAAGGAGTGCGATTAACGAATTTTAGGAGCTATTCAATTAGGCCTCCTAAAGTCCAACTAGCGGTTGCAGCCGTCTGGAGATGGGAGGGCATCGTGCAACTTGCTGCATTGTTGGTGTGGCAAAGGGGAAATGGCGAAAACCATCTTTTTCACAGAAAAAGAACCGAAATTGTCAACCGATCATTCAATCAATTTTGTTGCGAAAAAGCGAAGGCACATTTTGTCCCTTTTCTTTGCCTTTTCTCGCCCTCTTAAAAATTGTTGACAGTCCGTGAAACAAAACCAACTTGGTCTCCATGGCAACAGCATTCAGAACC
>JASGXE010012214.1:0-14494 GCA_030068105.1 Sinentomon sp. SZTP_YWyxl
TGGAAAACTGTTAAATAGAATATTTGTTTTCTTCATTCAGGTGGACAATGTCCCGATGGAGTGCAAAGACAGTCTTACTGTCCGTGATCTTTTTTCGAAGATCATTGTCAGTCGAAAACCAATCGTATTCCACAACGGCTTTATGGATTTAATCTACCTTTATCAAAGTTTTTATGCTGAATTGCCAAGGACTCTGGAGATTTTTTCTGCTGATATGAGCGACATGTTTCCTTCTGGTGTGTTTGACACGAAGTACATATCTGATTACATCATGAGAATGGACTCCTCTTACCTGGAATACACGTTCAGATATTTGTAGGTCATATAAGATGTTGTTTTTTATCCTTGTAGTATTGTTCTGGCATGTACCTAAAGGATCAACATTTTTTGGCCAATAAGGTTGGCCCTGTCCCTTTCTTTAGTTGTATACAGGGTCGCCCAAAAGTCTTCGGCCGCAGGAAAAATGTGAATGTGCTGGTTTTATAACAGTTTGTGGTCTGATAGGTATTTGTCAAGACTTTAATCGGAAATTATAGTCCCGAATGAAGTAATGACATGCGATCTGTGGTTAGAGTTTAGAGTGGGAAAAGGTTTCAAATAACATTATGACAGAAGCAGCACATTTAAATTTTAATTGCTGCCAAAGACATTTGGGCTGCCCTAAATATGCACATGTAGTCAGTGGTGTAATGGTAAAACTTCGCTAAACCATACGCACCCCATACACCCAATGAGTATAAATTTAGCTAGCCCATATGCCCAATGCAAGAAGCATTGGCCTATTTTCTATGTAGGCCATACTGTGCCTGCTGAAGTTTTTCCTGGACCATACGCATGTGGGATCGTATGGCCTCCATTACACCTCTGCATGCAGTTCTGATAAATTGCCTGCCTTGTAACCAAGAAATGAGCATAAATGCTAGTTTAAGAGACAATTTTTTTACATTTGAATTTTATATTTAAATTTGTATCATTGCATTCTCCGTTTCCTATCATAATATCTCTTGAATTTTTGGACGGGGCGGTGTGGACAACTTTCTCTGAAACATCCGAATCTCTTTGATGGGAGAACCTGGTGCTTTTTCATTCTTGCTGAAGAGATTATTGGACATGTTTCCCATTCTCACTCGCGCTCATCTACAACTCAATGGTCAATTATTTACGAGTTATGAACAGATTTACTTGCGAAGTGCAAATTTCATTGCGCATGCTACTCTTTTTCCATCGGTACCTAGTTGAGAAAGATGGGTCCATCTGTTGAATGCATCCAACTGTTGAATATGTAACAGAGACGAAGGTGGATGGTAGCGGCAATGGTGGATATGGCTGCACAGCAAGTCTTGCGCCTAACAGACAGGTTTTGCTTATTTGGTTCTTTCAGGCAAAGGAGAAATGAATTATGTGCCAAGCAGAACATGCCCCATGTTTTGATAGAGCCAACAGACTATGTGCCACTCCAATCTCATGCTAGCTTCGTTTTCTGTAAGATTCGGCGAGGTCTAATTAACAGTGCAGCAGATGCATTGAAAGTGTGCCAGTCATATGGGGTTAGTAGTAGTTGGGTTTTGGCCTGTTTGTTGAACTTCTGCACTCATGAACATCTTGGTGGTAACTTGGCAGAGCTATAAAAACGGGAACATCTTCAAAAATGACTGCAATTTCTGTCCCTCATGCCATCGAGTAACCAATGACCATGTATGCATTTCCTGTGGTCTTTCGAATTTTTGTTTGGGTGTGGAATCCCGGAATCAAATAAATTTTTCTGTCATTATTTCGCTGTCGATGTCTGCTGATCTGTCTCTCCATGAAACAGATATGTATGCAGTTGGCAGCTGAGGGAACGTTGCATTGTGCCAGAGCTGATCGAATCTGATGATGCCGATTCTGCCATTGCACTGCTTTTTGACAGTGATCGGGTTAATTATTGCCTTTGAGGACAGCCACCTAACATGAGAGTCCTGTGGCCTCCATGGGGACTGCGCATTATTTGTCATTCACTTGTGAGCTCAACAAATTCAGAATTAATTGGGAGCAGAACATCTTTATGAGAAACTCAATAGCCACAGGAAGGGCACAAGCAGGACATCCCTGATTGGAGTGTTCAGCTCAGATTGCAACATCTGTTCGAACACCTGCACTGTCCTGCAACCACCTGCTGTTGCAATTTTTTGACATTCTCTTGTCAGTTCATTTTGTTGTTCTAAAGTTTACACTTACTTTTTTCGTTTCCTGATCTGGCAGGTACCAATGTGGGAGGCCACTGTTTTTGGGTGATGAAGAGGCCAGAAAATTGAGATAAAAAGACACAATTTAGGGTTCATGGGGCGAGGCATTACCCTTCTTGCATCAACAAATTGTCTATGTTGATTGCAATGAAAAATCACCAAGGCAGTGGCTTCATTGTTGCCATTGGATGCAGAATTATCATGGGACCTGTCTGTCATGTGACATAATGATTTCTGATTCATTTGTTTTGAAAAATCCAAAAAAAAAATTCAAAGTGGGTATTGCTGCTTTCAATTTGGACTGTTTTCAAACTTTTTGCTTGTTTTTTTTTTGGCATCCCTTCAAGCTGGCAAAAAATTGGAATCCTGATAAAAAAAGGCTCTTTCGGGAAACCTTCATCTTTAAATCTCAGCTGCTTTTTGGTTGGTCCCCAAATCACAATTTTCATTGTGGGTTTTTAACATGCTGCGAACCCTGTTGAGGCGGTTGTCTGCTCCTCTGTCATTGGCCCACCAAAGTTGCAGGTTCCAAAGTTATTCAGTTACTCCACACTGTCGGCTGATGTAGGATATCCAAGTTAGGCACACATGCTGCATTGCTACGTGTCAAAATCCTTGGAAGTTTCAATGTAATTGATTGGCTGGTTTAGCAACAATGGAAGATCTCATTAGTCATCTTTGATGGCAGTGGACATCAAAGCAGATTCACATGATAGGCAAAAAATTAACAACACTGACAAGGCTTTGAAGCATTTTTTAGGAAAACTTTACTCTGTGACTATTTGCGCATGGCGAGGCCTCCTCAACAAAAACTGTGCCTGCTGCGAGTTTCAGGATTATTCTTTGTTTGCATTGCTAAAAAATATAACACGACAAAATAAAAATACCAAAACTTTACAATAAATAAGTCCCTTGGTCACTATTCTAGGTTTAAAAATGCAAAATGTTGTTGACTGATTTAATTTCTTTAATTTTGGTTAGAATCATGGCTTTTGTCCAAATGGATCCAGTTGTGCTTTCCTGCATGATGTCGATGCCATTCTGGATATGAAGGAATTCAAGTTGAAAACCAGTGAAAAGCACGGCAAAAGGTTCAACAGGAAGAGCGGAAAAAGCAACCAACAACCAAATACGCTTGAATTTCCACATGTGGAGAATTGCATGAATGATCAGACCTCAATAATTGTAGAAAAAGGAAAAAGTGAGGAGACTGCAAGTAAAGAAACACAAGTGAGTGTGTGCTGCCTATTCAAACTTTGGCTAGGTTTATTTTTTTTTCATCATGAAAATCGTAATTTCAATTTTTCACATCATATCAGACGCCTACTAGTTTCATATTACAGTTTCGGTCGCATGCACCAAAGCCACTAACCCAAATCGTAAGCTTGAAAAAAGTCAATTCCATGTTCAGATGCACCTTTCTCAACAATGGGAAAGGAACACTGTTGTACATAGAAATCAAATTCTCCAACAGATTTCTTTTCATAAACACTTTTTGTTTTGAAATATGTTAGAAAATTTGATTTCTATGCACAACAGTAGGTCCTTTCCTTTTCCATCGTTGAAAAAGGTGCATCTGAACATAGAATTGACTTTTTTCAAGCTTCGGGCATGGAACCTAGAACACAGGTAAAAGAACGTCGCCAGCTTCGGTGAAGCCGCCATGTTGCGGCAGCACTGTTGGTAAATCTGAAAAAATAAACGGAGCTAAATGGCGCTGGCCTTGCATTTTGCAGAAAACATCTGTTCAGTGGAAAATTGCGTACCTTAGCAACATTTATGCTTCTTGTGCAGGTCGCAGGATGCCTTCATCATTCCTGCTGCGCTCTGCAGACAGTCAAAATGTTCTCAGTCAAAATATTTGATCAAGAAAAGGTCGAAGAAAATGTTTTCAGCAGCGAAATCCGCAGGCTGGCCATGTCCCTTTTGACGTTTCGCGTCCGCTTCTGAACGCAACAAAAATAACAGCGTTGTTTTAGGTTGAGCTTATCGAATTGCGGCGGTAGCTCAGATGATCAGCGATAGCCTGATGTGCTGAAGGTCCCGGGTTCGATTCTCGCCTGAGGCTGAAATTTTTCATCAATGATAATGAGATCAAAATTTCAAACCAGAATCGTTTGCACGCCTTTTACTTCTCAGTTGCAGTTTTCTGACCAATTTGAAATTTACGGGCCATCTTATTGCCCATTTTCGCACACACAGTTCATCTAAAGTTGTCTGACTGGCTCCGCGGAAGAGAATATTTCAAGGAACCGCCGTTGGTATTTGACCAATTCGCACAAATTGGAATTTGCAGCTTTTTGAATTGTGAGAGTTCTTCTGTGTTCTGTCTCGCTGCTTGTTTGTTTGGCTCTTGTGCTCAAAGACGAAAGCTCTGCACCCATCTTCGGTCTTCCAAAGGTCAACATCCTAAACCATTTTCATTTTTAAGGACTTTCTGCGCAAAAGTCCCGGCAACACCGGTTGTGCGCACTGCGCATCATCAATTTTGCCGCATGCTCTTGCACCGAAAACAAAAACAATGTTTCATGTCGCATTTTCTGCCACAAAACGGCCAAATGGAGTTCAAATGCAACGATTTTGGAATTTTTGGAAAGCTAAAAACTTTCTCTACAACTCTTCCACAGGTGGAAACCATGTTACAGCGGAAAAAATCGCACGATCATGAAACATATCTGGCAGGACCATTTTATCATTTTATCACATTTAACAATTTTTTCCCGAAATTTTTTTGATGTTTTGTCAGTGAAAATATCGGGATTGTTTCAAACGCCTAAAATCGCCAATTTTCCGGCTATCTCACTTTGAAATTTGAACAAAATCCGTCATCTGGTTCAAGAAATAAACAACTTTCTGTCGGCGAACCCCGTCTCCATGTTCTGCTCGTTTTTCTCATCTCCTTCAGACTTGCGAACTGTGCGCACCCAGCGACGAGAAACAGAAACATGAAAACACGCATCACTCAGCAAGCGAATTTTGAACGGGGAACGGCGAAGCTTCCTTTACCTTTTGTTCCAGTGCCATGCTTCGGGTTTGGGTTCGTGGCTTTTGTGCATATGGCCGTTTATTCTTGAATGCCTCTTGATCAGGGATGGGTAAGTATAATACTTAAGTATTATACGTGAGTTTTCTACGTATAATACGTCGTATTATACGTACGTATAAAAGTGTTTGATACGTACGTATTATACGTGTGCAAAAATTTAACATATGTGACACATGACTTGGGGGTGGAATTTAACAAGGAATTCAATTCTGAATTTATATCACAACCTAGGGCAGCGTAGGAGGAATAAAACCTGAATAAGTTGTCCGAAATGATGATGATCGCAGGAAGGGATAATTAATAATAAAAGCTAAAATTGCATTTTTAGATTTTTGTCGTAAATGATGGCTTTGGATCAGCAGGCGATGCGACCACGTCAAGCTCAAGAGGTCAAAGAACGAAGTCACAAAAAATAAAGATGTGACTTTCTTTTTAACCTCTTGACTTGTTGTATCACCTACTGATCCGTTCACAATGCCAACCATTGCTTACAAACATTTGTGATGATGGCTTTCTTTTCAAAACGGGTCGCATTGTTGTACGATGTGGGCTGTGGATGAAAATCTAGAAAAATAATGGCCATTTTCTCCTGAATTTTCATCTTAAGTGAAAATTCCCCAGATCCTTTGCTCTGCCTGTGATACACATACATCGACGAACCATAAGCTGTCCAAGTACTCAAATGCCAGAATTCTCTCTCATCCCACAACTGGATTTTTTGCTTGCATCTGGCAGGATTTTGATTGTCTTTTGTTTTTACAACATTTGCAGTTCATGCGGGATTTTCTGCTACGTGCTCTGCACTTATCTTGGGCAAAAGTTTTTTGAGCCTGCATTCCACCAAATTGTCATAGCAGATTAATTATTAGGCTCTCTTGCCATAACAGTAAAGTTCTCAGAAAACAGCAAAGTTCATCACATACCTGGGAAAAGGAAGGGAGGGATCGCAGTCGTTTTCTGGTGATCGCTGATATCTGGTCCTACAGGCTGACAGACGAGAAAGAGATTTGCCACAGGAATATTGAGTCGGCCCGATGAAGTTGGGTAAGGCAGCTCCGGATCGAATCCGGCAGTCAGGATTTCTGGGGCCACCCTCATTAATGTACAAGCTTCCCTTGCAAATGAAGGTTGCAAGGGTGAGACAAAGCATGAGGTTGGTTTTTGGCACTTTCTCATTGCCATCATTCTAACATTCTTTCATCCATTTTCTGCTTGAAAAGGTCGTCGCCAGTGATGTTAGCTTTTTGCCTTCTTCTATATTAAGTCATAAATGGTTTTATGTGTACTTCTCTCTTTTTCCAGGCACATGCATCTAGACCTGTGTTATAAAAGATGTAAGTAAATAATTCCAATTTGACAGCATCACCTTTCACATGGTTGGTGCACATACAATTTTGAAATGCATTTTGCAATGGTGTGTGGCTGATGCAATCTTGTGTGGCCAACTTGAAAGCAATTGCGGGGCTTCACTGGTCAACTGTTTAAAATTTTTTCCCTTTCATTGATGATGATGCTTGTCATTATTTTAATGTACCTAATAAAAAGAATGCTAGCATGTTAAAGAGCAGCTTTTTCTGCAAAAAATGAGGTATCACTCGACTTTTAGGTTTTTTACGTTTTCTACGCGTATTATACGCACGTATTATACGTGAAGTTTTATACGTTTACCCATCCCTGCTCTTGATGCAGAAATTGGCTTGCAGTATCAAAATGCAACAGTTGTTGAACCAAACTTTCCTTGCTTGGAGATAGGGGCCAAGACGAAGAGGGCCAAATATGATCATTTTCACCAACTTATCACTCCATTGTTAGCCCCAGGCAAGCTGGGTTGGTACGAAGCTGTGCAATCCCCATTTTAGTCCTGGGTGAATGAAAGTCGAAGGTACTACCCGTACTTTGAACCGAAGACTGGCGTTTCACCCACCAGCAGTGACTTATTCTGGGCCCAACTTCCATTTTCGCTCCAGAGCTCGGACTAAAATTGGACGTGCTCACTCTGCCCATCATTCAACTCTGATGAAGCATTCATCCCTAAATCACACCCTCTGCCCCGTTTTCAGGCTTCCGGAACCCATCGGCATCATGATAGGGTGTCGTCTTCTGCCATGAATCCATCTGCAACCGTCTCGGAGGATGATAATTCGGCACAGGACGATAGCTCTTTCGGTCAACCTCGGCACATTGTGAATGGCAAGGACAGTGATTGTCTATCTGGTTGTGAGAACGGAAGCAGTGGGGATGATAATGACAGCCACCAGAAATTCAGTCACACTGCAGGTTTTGATGCATTCATGACTGGTTTTTCCTTCACTGTGCTACTAAAACAGACATGTAGGTCACCTGCTGCTGAGTCATCTTGCAGTCCGAAATCCTTCAATTTGAGTGATCTTCAAGGAATCGAAGAGCTGAGGAATAATATTTATCTCTGTTTCAAAGAGGTCCCTTTCTTGATTATGCCGAGCTCTTTCAGTTCGATCTCAAAAGCTCATGCGGACAAGATCAAGACCCTCCGTGGTTTGGTTTGAAAAGAAGTTTGTGTGATTCTTCTTGTAACATGCGGTTGTTTATTAACTTAAACGTTGCAGAGTTGCTATTGTTTTTAAATGTCTCAGGCTTTTTATTTTTTCAATATTGTCCCTCAGATTTTACAACTACCCACTGGCCAATTAATCTAGTCATTTGTGCTTTCAACCGATGGATTGTGATTATGCAATGAGTACCTATGGCTGCCCAAAGGATTTTTGTGCTCGATAAGATCCATTGTGAGCTCGGCTTCTTTTCTTTTCATTCTCTTGTCTTCATTCCCTCTCCAACTGCAATGGTTAGATTCTTTATTTTTATATTTGCAAGGCTCCTTGAGACCCAAGGTCAAAGTGAATGGATATTCTGCAGTATGGTTTTTCTCAGATTTTATCCGCCAGTGCTTTTCACACGAATTGATAGTATTTTGAAGTGCATTCTGAGCATAAACAGATACAGTTTTTGTTTGGATAAGGAGCAGGCTAAGATACAGAATAATTAGTTTACACCGGCAGTTATTTCACTTTTTGGATGAAACTCTGCGAGAAGTTCAAGAATTAACAACATATTTTTTGGAGATTGGTTAATTTTTGCTGACGAAACAGACTGGAGTCGAGACTCTAGGCCAACTAAAACATGACTGCTGTGTCACGAAGCATGGATTGAAGACCGCCCAGTGCCAGATTTTGCCATGGGACAGACTGGACCTGGCCGACTTGGGTCCAGTCCAGGGTCCATGGCCCAATGAGGAAGGACCCCATGCATCAGGTGGACCTCATAACTGTTTTTGTTTTCAATTTCAGTTATTCTCCTCTCCTTCAAAATACTTTCAGTTGCCATGTGCTTTTGACTCGCCCTGATGGGAAAATTGTCCCACAGAACATGAATATTGTACCCAAAATGAACCGGAAGTTTCAAGAAGTCTTCCGCATGTAGGACTCAGCCCCCTGATCCCCTGGCAGGAGCTCTGCATCTTGAAATGAAACCATGCTGGACCTCCACCACAGTTACCAATTCCCATTGCGCTGTGCCCAGTGAGGAATTCCCCCACCAAAACATGTTATGGTGCCTCTGTTCAGGGGAGTTCAGAAGGTCCAAAGGTAGCTAACTGTGCCCAGGGCCCCACATTCCCCAAAAAATGGCACTGCCATCACCCCGATTCAAGCATTCCCAGACCAGTCCCTTTGTGTTGTGACCGTTCCTGGCAAGGGGTGCAAGCGCCATGTTTTGTCGTTTGTGGCACGATGACAAAAGTGGACAATTTGCAGAAAATGCTGGTTGCATGATGCTATTTGGTGTGTGTGAATGTACAGACGCAGAAACAATAATGACTGCAAGTACCTACATTGGATCATGGGAGACATAATTGTTCTGTGGCTGCACCAAGTAAATGTGACTTCTTGCGTCACTTGATAGAAAACATGAAAGGAGCTCGACTGGTTACTTTTTGAGGTTCTACAACACAGTACAATTCTGTTAAAGTGCGTTATTCATGTTTGATTCATGTTTTTATTTTATTTTATTTTTTCACTTTAACTGGGGCCTGGTGCAAATGTTGTGATTTGACACTCGAGGCACACAATATGAACATGCATTTGGACAATTTCCAGTATTTGGACATTTTGGGCTCACATTGCCATGCTGCTTCATTCAGCAATGGTGGGTGATTGATTGATTGAGTGCTCCCTCTCACCCACTCAGACGAATAGCAATAACAACCGCTGCAGACAGATCTGGCTGCAGCTCAGCTGTGGTGGTTTTGGTGGTGTCTGACTCATCATTATAAATGCCTCAAAACTAAGCTACCTGTTGAATGCACGTTCATGATGAAAATGTATTTAATTCCAAAGGTTGCAAGAAAGGATTAAGTGAATCACAGTGCCTTGCCCATTTTCAAACACTACAATTTTTGACATTGAACGGCAAAGGACAATGATGTTTCTAAATGCAAAAAGCCTTGTTTGGGATTAAAACCTGGAATGGCGCTTTTTTCAGTAAACTCTCTCGATCTCCTTTTCCATGAAACTGCTCTGCATGTAATTTTGCTGTTTTGTCTTCAATGGTTTTTTAGGTTGAATTGTTGAAAATGGCCTTTGGCACAGGAAGAACTTATCGCACAAGTTTTTTTGCCATCAAGCTTGACTTTATGGGGGCCTGAAACAAAATAGAGTTTGAAACAGGTTTGGATTCAAAGATTAGAAATGTATATTCTGCCCCTGCAGGCTATTGCCAGAACAAATTTTCTGGTTTACGAAAATGATGGGCCCCTATTTCCAAGTAGTGTGATATTTTTTGTGGCGAGGCACGGATCCGTTCTATGCTCAAAGCCAATTGTGATTGTTAGCTCTGAACTGATTGGTGCCACACTTTCGGGTCTGTTCAGTGACAGAACAAAACTCAAGTTGTATTTTCCTCTCTTTCAGTCTTTAGGCTTTTTTTGTCATTTTTTTTTTTTGTTAATTTGCCTAGGAACAACCTGGCGCAAATTGGCAAGACAGCAGAGATTTGAATTACAATGAAGCAAAAATAGAGGTGATCAAAGAAATAAAATTCGAATCGAGCAAGCTTATCCAATGTGAATTGACGGTCCTATATCTTGTAAAATTTTCTTGACATCAAAATGCATTTTGCAACATTGAGGCGCATGTCCCAATTTGTGCGCCTGTTTTCAATTCTGTCTAAATCATCTTGGATGGACTGAATATTATGTACGTGGCTCCGTAATTTCGTTTATAATTTTGCAATCATCCTCAAACAAAAGGGTCCGACAATAGAGATCGACAGGCAGGTCATATACTTTATTTTTTCGAACAACTTCCACTTGCATTTTCAAAGTATCCTTTCAAGGCAGAAACGCAAAAATTGAATCTGGGTTGAAAAGATGCCCAGATAGCCAGAATTGCTGAATTTCTATCCCTTCACCCTGTTTGGGACAATTTCTGACACACAAATTCCGCAAATGGGAATCCACTGTTTTGTGAATTTGGATTTTAATGCCAAAATGGGATCTGGAGCCAAAATGACTGGATTCGACATAAAGTGAGTTTAAAAATCTTCTCCACATTTTCTGCAAAACTAGTGCATACTTTGGGTCATCATTTGGCCATCGCCAAATGATGACCACCGAAGAACCACTCGGTTGAATCTACTACCTAGCATGTGGATCGCCTTTATTCCTTGTCGAAGAAAGGATACATACATCCGTTAGATTACTTAAATTCAAGTTGCGAATTGAGAGTGCTCCCTAGTTGCTCAACGGAAGTGATGCTTTAGCCGATCGCAGTTGGCCATCTTTAAGTTTGGTAGGTTTGCTAACCATATCTCATGATGGAAACCTGAGAAGATATGAGTTTAGCCTTTTTTTTACCGACTACTTTTTTATCCCATTATAAATATACGATAATGAAAATCTACTTCCACTCCACATCTACATCTGCATTATCTTGCGTTCTTGCTTTGTTACCACACCATTGATGGACTGACAACCACACAGTGGTGCAATCTTGTCCGATTGACAAGATGCATTTTTTCAAGCTGGAAACCCACGCTTCTGCGGAGGAATATCCCACATTTAAAGAAGTGTGACAAGACATTGCAAATGGACAAATATAAGAATGATAAGCATCAGTTTTAAACGTGCATTTGGTCAAGTGAAACATGCCATTGATAGAAGATCAAACAGAGTCGACTTTCTGATCTGACATCAGCTGTGATCCATGCAAATGTTGTAAAAACAGCTTTCTTTTTTCCTTTCTAATCTAATCACACCTTTCAGCCAAGGTTCCATTTAAGGAGAGTTAGCTCCCGAAACCAATTTAGCTTGGAACTCAATACAGCTGTTCTCGCATTTGCAAAAGGGTGCCTCTTGTGATTCAGAGTTCCTCTCGCAATTTCTCTGAGGATGCTGATTGTGTGCATTGACATCGCATTCTCGTCTCCCCCAGCCCTCTCCCTCACTGTTAATTGGAAAGCGATAGACAGACAACAAATTGGATGGACGGCTCTCTTTCTGACTTTCATTTGTCAATGAGTCCGGGAAATCTTCATCGCATTTTTAGTTGTTTTGCCCCACCAGTTATTGACCAGGGGTGCCAAATGGGAGATTCTGGGGCACTACACATAGGCAGCCTGGCCTCCCCTCCCAATTGTCCACTTTCCCGTGTCAAGCCCTGCCTTCAACAAAGGACATATCGTGCCTCTTGGCCGATGAGAATCTCTTCGGGGAAGCTGCCGACAAAATGGATGGAATGAGCCATTTTAGGGCTATTATTTGGACCAAAATATCCACTTCCTTCAGCCTTGTACATGGGCAGAATGTGTCAAATATGGCAGTTAAAATTGTCAATGAGCATGAAACCAACAGGAAAATGTTCCTTTCAAAAGTTGCATAAAATGAAAATTATGCAGGATGGTCCAAAAATACCAGTGTCACCCTTTTCAGTGAATAGAGCTCTGGCCCTTTTCTGGTACACTTCATGTCGGATGCCCCACTTCTGTTCAGCAAAATGCTGAACACATCAAATTTGAAGGAAAAGCTATGAATGAATCTGGCGAAAAACCAGCTTTCTCTCTTTAAAATGCAAATAAAGATCACATTTTTAGGGATTCTTACTCTTTTTCTGCTCTAGGGAATCTCATCTAGTCTCATTGTTATTTTAACTTATTTGCACTTCTTTGAGGACATGGTGCCTAATGTGAACACATTTTTTCACAGAATCACTGTAAAGTCGGCTATTCGTTTCGGTGCCGTCCTGATCGTGGGGTTCTTTGCCGGGAAATTGATCATCAAATTCAGACGGAAACCAAAGATGAACAACGTTATCATGAGCAGTGTTAGTACAAAGTTCGTTTTTTTCAGGAGTGAACAACTATGCCTTTGACATGGATAAGTTGGCAGCTTCAAATCGAAAATTTTCAATCAGTTTTCTTTCTTTGCATCTTGACTGCTGTTTTGTTTTGTTGAAAAGATACAGGTCGGGATTTTGTTTGAATTGAAATTGAGGCACCTGAGGGTCAATGTGTGGTATTATCTTTCTTGCTGATTGCCGATACTCTGCATTCGGAACATCACCTTCCTGTGCCTGATTCTGTTAGTTTTCATTTTCTTTCTGCAAAATGACATCTGAATGGGAGTTCACCTGGACATCAAATTGGCATCCCACATTTATGTTGAACCAATCATGTTCGTACACAATGGCAAAAGGCGAACGACCAGCAATTTTTTAGGCAATTGGTAGCAAGGGTAGCCAATATCATGTTCGATTAACTCCCTCAGCAGAGACTGATTTGTGGCCATGATTTTTTGCCACGTATGGTGCAATTGGCTTCGTGTCGATGAGCTGACTTTTTGTTTTTCTTTCTGAAACGAGAGAAGCGAGAGGTTACTTTTTGTTCCATGTACACCTCTGCAGCAGGCATCATTGCCAGTTGCCACGCATGGGATTAATGTTTGACACACATTTGCATGGATGGGTATAAGGCAGGTGTTGGTGGCTTACCAACCACATGTCAGTCGACTATTGCTGTCCTCTTAGGGAGGGATACCTCGGTGATCCAGGTATGCATCCCAGATGTGTTAAGGGGCGGGGCCACCTGAAATCGCAAACTTTTTTATTTGTTCCCCGATTTTGTTCAAACTTTGCACACCGTTTGGGGGTCCATTGAGCAACTTCTGTACAAAATTTGAACCTCAAATCTCAACTGGTTTAGTTACAGTGGTCATTTATGTGTAAAAATGGATGCGATCTTCTGACCCGTGTTCCGGTATTACCATGCAAGATAGAAAGATCTAATTTTGGGTGTAAGTACTGATATACAATTCAAAACTTTTTGACAGGGCCGGATTTTTGATTTTTTAATGTGGTTGAACTGCGCATGCATTTTGACCATTCTCTGCCAAAAGCATAAAAAATCTACGCTTTTCTGGAATGGTATTGAAATAACTAGAAATTGAGAGGCAAATTGAAAAATCCGGCCCTGTCAATTGATTTGCAACACCTTTTTACATAAGTATGTCAAATTTTAGCCTTCTGGCATAAACAACAGCCAAGATAGAAGGGTCAGGAGATCACCGGGAGTGAAAAAATCCAAAAGCAGTAAAAATACGTTTGAAAACAAGTGATATTTTCTGAAATGCTGAAAAAGCATGGACCGAATTTGGATCGCATACTGAAATTTGCTCTTGTGAAGCCATTTCTCAACGGATTTTGATGATTCTTGCACCAAAATGCTCAGAAAACATCAAAGTGTCATGGTAAAAGCATTTGCAAAAATGAGAAATTTTCCTATTTTTCACCTTTTGTGAGGTGGCCCCCCTCAAGCTGTGCATTGAAGACCCCCACAGCGTGCAAAGCTCACATGTTGGTTGGTTGACTTCTCTTTTTTATCGTGAGAAGATAGCATCTTCTTACGATGTCCGTGAAGTCTGATTTCATTACGTAGGTCCGCCTAACCTCCTGTTCCTTACCACCCGACCATATTCCTTGTGTTTAGGACAATGTATTGGTGCTGTGGATATGCTCTCTTTCCCAACATAAGCAGTAACTTCCAATCTGTCTCCACAGCTGGGTGGAAAATTTTACCAGCCTAGTTTTTTTTTTCGATCCGCATTTTAGATAAGTGCTTTCAACAGTCCCAAAGTCAGGATCAAACATCCTGAGAATGTGGAGGCTGTTTTGAACGAGTTGATAGCAGGTGGCAGCAA
>JASGXE010012215.1:0-12854 GCA_030068105.1 Sinentomon sp. SZTP_YWyxl
AAGCGACGGAAGCTGTCCCATTGATGACTACTGATGCTGATCACACACCGAAAGTGCCTACTCCTGTGAGTTTTCAGGCTCTCACTCGTCCTTATTTGTCCTTAAATTTGCTTATTTTAAGTTTTGCCTTAAAAAGGCCTTATTTGTCCTTGAATTCTTGTAATTTTTTGCAAAAAGTCCATGTTTTGATCAGAGTCAGGGTTGTTCGTTTAAAACGATCTGTTTTAAACATGTTTTAAACAACCACAACTTGTTTATAACAAAATTGTGTTTTAAACATGTTTAAAACAACCGCAACTTGTTTGAAATGGTTTGTTTAAAACAATCTGCAAAAACATAAAAATGCTTTTTGCTTTTTTACTCAATTTTCAACGTTTTTCGGTCATTGTTATCAATAAAACCATTATTGTTGCCTTTTTCAAGTATCATTGTAACCAAATTATTGCAAAATTAGCCGTGGCAGCTTTTGGAACACGTTTAAAACTGTTTGAAACACGTTTAAAACACGTTTTAAACAACGGGAAAAAACAGTTGAAAAAAAAAACGTTTAAAACAAAAAAAAAACATGTTTTGAACGTTTAAAACGTTTTTTATGTTTAAAAAAAAAACATGTTTTTTCCAACCCTGATCAGAGTCACAGAGAGCAATCCGATCATGTGATGAAAACTGAGGATTAAATCATTTCAAGGCCTTTCACATTGTTCTGAAAGTGTGAAAGATTCCTGGCTTGCATCTTGAAATGGGTAAATATGCAAAAAAATAGTTTACGCAGCACACGGCAAAAGTGTGCATGACATAGGTGCCTATAAAGGACTGGGCTAACTCTTCTAGATTTACATCCTCAGTGTGGGTGCCGACCATTAAAATGGTGGGCACCTATATGGGCCAAGTCCTGTAACCAATACCTAGCTGGCCTTGGGATTCTCTGCCAAAACCAATAATAATGACAGTGCCGGAGGGGTTTTGTTGTACCTACCATTCTGCACAAAGGAATAAGAAAATAGGTAGATATCATATGATTAAAAAGTGAGCCATTCTGTTGCATTAGCATGCAGAGCTGCAAATTGTTGGAGCATGGTATCACAGTGGCCACCTTTTTCTGTCTATTCCTTCTGAGTTTTCATTGGATGTGTGGTTGCACAAAATAAATCGATGCAAACACAGAAAAAGCAATGTTTCTGGGCAGGTAGGTAGGTACATGTTCTCTTTGAAGGCTTTCCGTTATGTTTTAAGGACCACTGTTGACAAATTATTTTTCGTACTAAAATTCATCAAATTTCAGCTTTAACGAATTAGGCCCTAGTGGCACTTCTGAACAGTCTTCTGGCATGAAAATTTGCCATTAGGTGCAACTTTAGAGCTGAGGGAAACACAAAAAAGTGAGTGGCAAATTTCCACCTGAAACATATTTTTTATCAAGATTACAAAACCGGAAACAGCACATTGAAATATGTAAGGTGAGTGAGCTAACTCGGCAGAAATATTCAGGCATCACTGCAGTTGAAAGAGTGCCAGAAAAACCCCTGAACAGAAATCCTTCTTCTCTTCTGTTTGAAATGCACCAATGACGAAAGTGTTGCAGATTGACTGTGATTGTCTTTTTTACTCTTTTGACTGGTGTCAATTTCATCTGCTGTGGGTACCTAAATGTTATTTTCTGTTTAAGGCCTATTTCTGCAAAATTCTTTGAACCTCTCAGCAAAATTTCTGCTTGCCCTTGGATTAGGGATAAAATATCCACATGTCCCTTTTTGGAAACCAATTAAACCTTGGGGAAACTCAACCATCTTTTTGTGCTTATTTATTACTATAGGTTACCCTGCATCGGCAGATCAAGTTCCGAAATTCCAAGATGACCGAAACTCAACCATCTTTTTTGTGTTTATTTATTCCAATAGGTTACCCTGCATCGGCAGATCAAGTTCCGAAATTCCAAGATGACCGAAACTCAACCATCTTTTTTGTGTTTATTTATTCCAATAGGTTACCCTGCATCGGCAGATCAAGTTCCGAAATTCCAAGATGACCGAAACTCAACCATCTTTTTGTGCTTATTTATTACTATAGGTTACCCTGCATCGGCAGATCAAGTTCCGAAATTCCAAGATGACCGAAACTCAACCATCTTTTTGTGCTTATTTATTACTATAGGTTACCCTGCATCGGCAGATCAAGTTCCGAAATTCCAAGATGACCGAAACTCAACCATCTTTTTGTGCTTATTTATTACTATAGGTTACCCTGCATCGGCAGATCAAGTTCCGAAATTCCAAGATGACCTACGATGGAATACCAATAATTGCATCCAACATGGACACAGTTGGAACTTTCGAGATAGCCAAGGTTCTTGCGAAGGTAAGTTCGAGGTTTAAAACACCGTTCTCTCCCACAGTTCAGGGATATTCAGATGCAAGTTATGCAACTGTTCAAAAATGTGCTGAAAGTGAATGAATATCGGAAAGGATCATAAGAAGGGTTAGCTTTCAGAAAGCTTCCTAAAACGCTGACATTTTATTTCTTCTGCCATGTAGGTACACAAGAGTATTGTAAAAACAGTCCTGCTGGCAACACTCAGGTACAAATGGAAAAACAGACGTCTATGGGTAACCGTAATCTAAATCCATAATCCATCGCCGATCTGCAGTAGACTTCAAAGGTCATTGCTGATAGAAGTGATTTTTTTTTATCATTTTCATGGGTGAAGCCTGTTTTCTTTTTCATTTTCATATTTCCCTTCACATGCTGCACAGTCTGTTGCCAACAATCTTTGTTTTTTTAAACCATAGTGAAATCCAGCAGGCATGTTGGCCGACTTTGGACGTGGCATGGTTTGAGACTGAATCGCCAGTTTTCTTTGATCCTTTTGACCACCGTCCTGGGAATTCACTTTTGCCTTGCTGAAACGTGTTTTTGGCTCTCCATTCCGGAGCCTTCTCAACTGCACAAACTTGATTACTACTTTGGTGATGGGAATCTGTGTTCACCGGTTAAAACATTGCGGGCAGATGCCGTTGTCAGCCGAAATATGATGAATAGATTGTAGCACTCAACAGGGCTGGATTTGTTAGTTTGAGATTGCCCATGTTGATAGTTTGCTCCATCTTGCAGATGCAGGCTTACAAAAATGAAGCATACATGCAGCCCTGTTCACTGCAGAGAAAAAGCTCAATCTTGTAGCCTTTTAACATCACAATGCTATCTTCTTGCTTGAAAAGGTGTCATATTTCCTTTATCATGCCATATGGACCATCCGTGGCCATGCACATTCATTTGTTGATTTCTGAACTTTGTTGAGATGATTCCTTGGGGTTATGAATTAACCAGGTTTGCAAGGAGAATGCTGATTACTCGAAAATGAAATTTGTCTTTTTGGTCGACTTTTCTGTAGGTTGGTATCAACTCGTGATGTAATTTCGGCATCAAACGAGCAAGAATCTGACGCAGAAGTCATTTTTGTATGTTTCATGCCAATGTTAAAAGCTGAATGGTGTGTTCGTTTAACATAAATTGCATTCCGGTGTGAGGCACAACTTGGACCAGGACCAGACTAACTGAGACTCAGGTAAAAACTATCTTCTCAGCCACTCCTGGACTATTTCCTGGGATATTTGAGCTGTCAAGAGCAAGCATTCACAAAAATTACATCTTTTTCCAGCATGGCCTTTTCACAACAATCCACAAACACTACGAAACAGGAGATTGGAAGGAGTTTGCTGCCAACAATCCGGATTGTTTGAACAATGTTGCAGCAAGTGCCGGGACAGTTGATTTTGATCAGCTGGAGGCGATTCTCAAAGAAGTACCTGCTGTTAAGACTATCTGCTTGGATGTAGCCAATGGATATTCAGAGAAATTTGTCGACACAGTTCGCAGGGTCAGAGAAGCACATCCAGATTATACGATAATGGTGAGATTTTTACGTCAAAAATCTCAAAAAAGTAGAAATATTGACCGTTTTTAACTTAATTTTTCCGTTGAGACATTTTATTTCCCGGAAGAAGTTGTGGTGTTATATTCTGTGATGTCAAAATAAATAAAGTCTATTCAGATTGGAAAACATGGAAGAAAAGTGACGGTAGAATTGCACTACCCATGCATGAAAAGTGACAGCTGATTTTTTTGCAAGTTCCAACACAATGAAATTGTACTTCCCCATTGAGAACCAATCGAATTCAATATTTGACACCATTAGAAAGCTTTTTTTGCAGTCAGGTGCTATCAAGCTTCAATGCTATCAAGCTTTATTCAAAGTCATTTTCCAATGGACCATTCTCCCTGGCGAATTGGTTTCACTTCACCGATTTGTTGCACTGTTTTGGAGAAATCTGGACATCATGTTGAGGAATCGTTGGGTTCGTTGTGTGACTGCTTTTTGGAGAAACCTGGACATCAAATAGAGGAACCTTTGGGTTCGTTGTGTGACTGCCTTTTGGAGAAACCTGGAAATAGAGTTGAACCATTGGGTTCGTTGTGTGACTGCTTTTTGGAGAAACCTGGACATCAAATAGAGGAACCTTTGGGTTCGTTGTGTGACTGCCTTTTGGAGAAACCTGGAAATAGAGTTGAACCATTGGGTTCGTTGTGTGACTGCTCTTTGGAGAAACCTGGACATCAAATAGAGGAACCTTTGGGTTCGTTGTGTGACTGACTTTTGGAGAAACCTGGAAATAGAGTTGAACCATTGGGTTCGTTGTGTGATGCTCTTTGGAGAAACCTGGACATCAAATAGAGGAACCTTTGGGTTCGTTGTGTGACTGCTTTTTGGAGAAACCTGGACATCAAATAGAGGAACCTTTGGGTTCGTTGTGTGACTGCCTTTTGGAGAAACCTGGAAATAGAGTTGAACCATTGGGTTCGTTGTGTGACTGCTTTTTGGAGAAACCTGGACATCAAATAGAGGAACCTTTGGGTTCGTTGTGTGACTGCCTTTTGGAGAAACCTGGAAATAGAGTTGAACCATTGGGTTCGTTGTGTGACTGCTCTTTGGAGAAACCTGGACATCAAATAGAGGAACCTTTGGGTTCGTTGTGTGACTGCTCTTTGGAGAAACCTGGACATCAAGTTGAGGATCCGTTGGGTTCATTGCATGACTACCATTCGCAGAAACCTGGAAATTGAGTTGAGGATCCGTCGGGTTTGTTTTGGCACGACCAACCTTTTGGAGAAACATGGAAATCAACTCAAGGAACGAACAGAGATGGACATGGTTCCAATTTGTAATGAATTGTGCATTTTGATTTCTACCGACCATTTTGATTTTGATAAACATTTTGATTTCTACCGACATGTTTCCAGGCTGGAAATGTCGTTACAGGTGAAATGGTTGAAGAACTAATCCTGTCTGGTGCTGATGTTATCAAAGTTGGAATTGGTCCTGGTTCCGTGTGTACCACCCGCAAGAAGACAGGTGTCGGCTATCCCCAGTTGAGTGCCGTCATTGAATGTGCCGATGCTGCTCACGGACTGGGCGGACACATTATTTCGGTGGGTTACTTTTTTCTGTGATTTCTAAATACTGCCGTCGAATTTACATATTTTAACAATAATTTAGTGCCAGATAATTATGTTAAAGTGTCACCCTGGCTTCCTACTGCCACCTGCATGTGCCTACCTGTTGACTTTGACTAATTGGTGTTCTCTGCACAGATTCAGAAACTTGCATATCTGGGCTTGCAAAGTGCAAGCCTTTTACCAGTTTTATGTGATTTTTTTGGTCAGCCACAAAGAGACCAACAAATTTGTTTTCTTGCAACTGTTAGCGGCGGCGGAATTAATGTACTCATACATGTAAAAAATTGCGACCGTTCAGATTTTGGCAAAAAGTTTATGCTACAGAAATTAGAGATCCTCTTATGTAACCGAGGTCAAAATCTGACACTTAGAACGCTTTGTTGAAATCTGGCAGTTTAATTTCTACCGCCTGCATAAGAATAAAAAGAAAGAAAAAAATTTCGGAGGCAACAATTAAATCGGAAAAAAACACATGTATGGGAATTCCGCTGCCACCATACCCACCTGCCTGTTGACTGTAACTAATTGGCACATATTCAGAAACTTGCAAATCTGGGGTTGCAATATCTGGGTCTGTAAAGTGCAAACCTTTTACGAGTTTTGTGTGATTTTTTGGTCAGCCACAAAGAGACCTACAAATTTGTTTTCTTCCAACTGTACCTACATGTACAGACATTTTACTGGGAACACATCGATAGCAGTAATGCTGGGAAAGAGTTGGGCCACAACAATCAAGGCAGTCGTGCAAAATTACTCCCTTCCCTGTCACATGGCAAGCACAAGCTCGCATCTGTTTTCCTTAAAGGCACATGCAAATGGCATTTCATGAATTTTTTAATCATTACCGAAAGTGTTTGTTTGTTTTAAGTTTGGCTCCTGATTTTAGCCCACTTTTTTAGGCACTGAATTCAGGGATGGGTAGGTATCACAAACAGTAGGTGAAAGGGCAATGAGAAGTATGGCAGCTTGATTCATTATCCCTTTGGGGCAATTTTCTGCAATTCACCGGCAATTTTCCCTCCATGGCCGGATAAAATTAACAACCAAGCAGCATTGACAAAGAAAAATTGCATTTAAGCACCATACCATGGAAAATCCAGCATCAAAAAACTAATCAACATTCGAGGAACGGAAGGATTCCAGTCAAGCCAGCACCAAACACCTTGATCTCTGACAACGCCACCCCTCGACGACGCCACGAACCAAGCAGTGGTCATCCTGGCGAAGCGTGATGCTTTTGGGGTGCTATTTTTCTGCCTGCGATTGCTTCTCTCATTGCCTTTTTGCACCTTTTTGTGAACAGGATGGTGGCTGTACGTGCCCAGGTGATGTTGCTAAAGCATTCGGCGCTGGTGCTGATTTTGTGATGCTTGGCGGAATGCTTGCCGGTCACGATCAGTGCAGCGGGGAGATCATCGAGAAGAACGGAAAGAAGTTCAAGCTCTTCTACGGAATGTCGTCTGCTACAGCAATGACCAAATATCATGGAAGCGTTGCGGAATACAGGTTGGTACTACATACCTAGGACTGACTAGCATGCTAGCTGGTGCCTTGTGCATATCGGATGAAACTTATGATACGGGAAATTTGGTGCGATTCAGATGAGACTTCCAGCCAAACATTCCAGGTCCAAATATTTCAATGGATGAAAGTTCTGTGTTTCTTAGAACCATTTTCAATCATTTTCGACCAATTCATTTTTTCAACACCAAACGGAAAAAAGCCATCATCCATTTCTTAAAAAAAATCCACAAAAAATCACAGCATGTGAGCAAGAAATGGCTGCATGTAAAAAATGGTGCGCAACAATTTGCTGGAAATTTAAGTTAAGTCGGTACCCCTTTTTGAAAAAATTGGTAATAGCCCCAAAATGTGGATGTGTTTTTTTTTTAAATAGGCCACTATGAGGATTCAATTACATGGATATAGAGGATTCAATTACATTGAAAAAAGTTCAGATATGGAAGACTTTGACTGTATAATTGTTGTCTATTCCTGTCCATATCAATAGAAATTTGGCTTATGTTGCGAGACTATTGCGGATAATTTTCTTCCCACACATTTTTTTTGGTGTCTGTGAATCTGTGAATATGGTTTGGCAGCTACCTGTGGGAACATTGTTGTGGCTCTTTTTGATAGCTATCCACCACTCGTGAGACGAAATGCGAAGTCAACACTCAACAGTGCTGTGAATACTAAATTCTTGCTCGAGGGTTCCCGCGGGCAAACCTTAATGTGGAAAAACACTTGATTGCCAAATAAGGACCTTGACTACTTTTTTATGAAACATCTGCCACCGCTCATTCAACTTGGCATGTGTTTTATCAACGGCCGTGTGAGCCAATGCCACTAACCCTAAGCTTGAAAAAAGTCAATTCCATGTTCAGATGCGCTTTTCTCAACGATGGAAAAGGAATACTGTTGTGCGAAGAAATCAAATTTTCCCAACAGAGTTCCATACAAAAAAAATTTATGTATAGCATTCTGTTGGAAAAGGAATACTGTTGTGCATAGAAATCAAGTTTTTCCACCATTGAGAAAGGTGCATCTGAACGTGGAATTGACTTTTTTCGAGCTTAGGATTAGGGTTAGGGTTAGTGGCTTTGGTGCATACGGCCGCAACTGTCGGTCATGCTCTGTGAACACATCATGTTATTACATTTAATTTCTGTGTTCTTATCAATAGAGTAGTCCTTCTGCTGGAGTTCATCAATGCAACAGCGAGGGTGCAGACCTAACACCCTTGAAACATCAGGACACATGTTCTTTAACACTAGAAAAAGACTAACGGCCTTTGTCCGTTCGTTTTGAGAACGAGAAGACGCAACGTTTCACTCCCTCCTCAGTCCTCGTGGAGCTTCGTCAGGTGACACCGATGAATGACGAAGCTCCACGAGGAGGGAGTGAAACGTTGGGTCTTCGCATTTCTCAAAACGAACGGACAAAGGCCGTTAGTCTTTTTCTAGTGTTAAAGAACATGTGTCCTGATGCAATTCCCATTCGTGGTGCACGTGCAGAAATTGTCCTTGAAGCGTCACGTTTGGAAGTTGTTTGGATATCTTCGGTGTTAATTGAACGTGCAATCCCCCCTTTTTCCAGCCTTGTTACCATGCGTTCTTTCCCCACTTCTTCCTCTTCAGGTCATCCGAGGGTAAGACGGTCGAGGTGCCATATCGGGGTGATGTAGAGCCGACCATCCTGGACATACTCGGTGGCCTAAGGTCGGCATGCACCTACGTTGGAGCCAGCAAGCTGAAGGAGTTGCCACGAAGGGCAACGTTCATCCGGGTGACGCAACAAACCAACGAAATATTCTCAAACTGCTAGTCCATCCTCCTTCCTATCTTGGTGCATAGAACTGCATATTCTCATGTTTTTGCAGGTTCCTAGTCGGTTTTCAACCTTTTAAGTATAAAATTTTATTTTCTCGCAGAGAATTATTGAATAATTAAATTAAAGGCCCCGTGCAGAAAGGTTTTGCAGAAAGGCACCATTATGCGGGATTTTGTTTTGAGATGAAGGAAACCCTGGTGTCAATTGCTGGCTAATTGGGTACCTAAGGTTTTTCTCGGAAGGGTGAAAATGGACAATGGTGTTTCCATAGTTTCCTGCCCCTTTCACGGCCATTCAACCCACTTCTAGTCATGTCCAGAAAGCGAAAGGAGAAGTGAACAGAGAGCCCAGGAAATCAAATCATGATGAACGTTAATTTGGCATTTTCATCCTTTTAAAAGTGAATTGTGAGACGCTTCAAACCACTTTTGCAGGCTGGTTTCAATTAGACGCATTTCAGCTCATTTCCTTCGGCTGTTTCAATCATTTTTCAACCCACTTTGGTCAAATAAAAGAGCCAGTCACGATAATTCTTTCATCCATTTGGGCAGATTGATCCACCTTCGTTTTCTGGCCTCTCAGATCTTTCGGCCTGTCCCCCTCTTTTTCCTCTCTGACCAATCACAGTGCAGGTGACAAAACGGTTTCCAGTTCATTGGCACCTTTTTGGAACAATGGTTTTCAATGAGATGCTATGCAGATCGGCAAGTCGCAATGATATGTGCTCACGGAGTTATTTTCCCGTTCATTTGCTGCTGTCAGAGCTGCTTTTTTGGTGTTTGTGCATGTTTGTACAACTGCTCGACGGAATGAAGGCGGAGCTTCGATAAGTTCGTAAATTGAACCAATGCAAAGTATTTGAATCTTGTACACGGCTTGCACAGAAGCTGATATCGGCTGCAAAAGTGGTCTTGGACCATATTCACCAGTCTATTTTTATGCGCTGATTTTTCAATGTTTGCGTTTGTTTTGTGAACTTTTACACTCCGATCGGAACTGTCGCTCTTTTTGAAAATTTTATGGTGGGCGGACACTGCAATGGGCCCACCCAAATTTTGCAAACGAAATCATTCCTGCGCATGACCAACTGGAATTGAGATTATTTTCATTGGTCCAGTTTATGAAGTTATTGGCCTAGCTCCGCCCACAGTCTGCAACAAATCTGTCCGTAGGTGTAAAGACATAAAAATGGCCCTCAGGTTTGCAGCTCTTGAATGTTATCCACCTGCTCTCATTGATGCTCGCTTGAAAGACGAAACAATCTGTGGAGACATAGGTCGCGAGCAGTGTATATTCTCCATGGTTTTCAGTTGTGGGGATTTTTCTGTGGAGGTAGTTGAGCGGACAAACCGCCTCACAAAATCCCGGCAACTGTTAAAACCATGGAGGATTTTCATTTCAAGCGACCTATCTCTCTCTGTCGAATATGTAGCATGGGCAGACCGAATCATAACAGTTGACTTCTTTCGTGCATTTTTTTTTAGCCAGAAGTAACTTTCTTTGCCGACTTTGAGGTGATTTTTTGTGGGCGATCACTGGTCATCCATAAGGATGACAATTTCCCAGTTGGCACCTTTTTGCACGGGGCTCCTTGATCGTATTCAGAATGAATGGTGGTTTTTTTTTTGTGCGTTCGGGATTTCGTATTTACCCTGTGCCAATGGTTATTTTCATTGTTTTGTGCTTTTATTCCTCCAATTGGGTTTTGTTTACTTCCTTATTGAACAATGCTGATCTGATTTTTTGTTGTTTCTTGTTTCTTGCCTGATGTCATCATCTTTTCTTTTGTTCCCTTCGAGACCAGTGGCAACTTCAAATCATGAAACTCATTTCGATCTTGAATTTATTTTTCTTCGTGTTCGCACGCGATCAATTGGATCCTGGATCATTTTTTTGCAATGTTTATTCTCTGGTCATTTTTTGGATCCAAGATCCGATTTTTTTGTCCTTTTATCAAGAATCAATGATTTTTATTGTCTTTCCCCACTCATCAATTGGATATTTGATCATTTTTATCCGGTGTTTGTTGACTTTTTTAGTTTTGGGCTTTCATTTAACCTTTTGAATAAAATCAGTATTGTAAGTTGCTGCCATTAGCTATACTTCCCTAGTTGTTTGTTTTCTGTGCACCCTGCGTTGCTGGATAGAGATACTCCTGCCCCCCTCCCCCGGGGAACGGTCAAAATCCCGATGGAAAATGTGCGTTTCAGTTGCTGAACGAATGCAGTTTGCCACACCGGGCTGTTTTTTTTTTTATTTTGTTCACTGCTGGACTGGTGGTGTGACCAAAATGATTGCATACAAGAATGGTGCAATGACTAACCCATCTCCCCATGATACTGATTGGAAATATGTATTCTTATGGTGCAAACCTGGAATTATTATCATAAAAAAAAAAAAACAAAATAAAATGCCCATAAAATGGACTTACAACCTTATCCGTCCGTTTGTGCAGATGCGTGGAAAGTGACATTTTTGCTCCCGCTCCATGGAGCTTTTTCGGGTGAACATTGGGGAGCGGGGAATGAACTAATGTCTGATTTAGAGTTGAACTGAGATAAAGATTCTGGAATGTGGTTGCAGATTTGCCAGCTTGTGGTCATTCCCAGGTGTTCGCCTGAAGAAGCTCCACAAAGCGGGAGGGAAACGTCGCGTTTCCATGCATCTCTACAAACGAAGTGAACGGATTAGTGAATATTGCAACCATTTTTATTGTGTCACTTGATATTCCCATTTGAGGTGCACATGCAGAAACATTATTGTCATAAGAGTTTTTTTTTTTTATTCCCAGATGTGTTTCAACTAGGGACATTTTCCGTGATTGGTGCCTCCGTTGAATTGTCTCCCTATTAAATCAATATTCAATTTTATTCAGTTTTTTCTCTCACCATTTCCATGGAGTGTGACTTGTTTTACAATAAATTGTACTCCATTTCCACCTGCTTCAATCCAAGATCTGTTTATTTCCCACAGTTTAAAGCTATCAGAAGGTATGATGCTAATCTGGGAAGGTGTGCCTGTACGAGTACCTTTCACTGCAATGATACAAACTTCAAACACTTACAAAAATTGATCTGATTTATATTGGTCTCACTGCCTGCCTGCCGGCATCAATGCCCAACGGTCAGTCATTGTGAAACATTTAATGAGAAAAGCATAATTTTCTCCCACCCGGGTCCCCCAGTTTCTAGAGAAGCATGAAATTGAGACTGGCGTGGAAAAATTAGTGGAATAATCTTTGAGAAAAAGCCATTTTTGGTGTTTTTCTACCAATGTACGTAGGCTGTTAGACTGAGACAGCCCTTGCTTCGTCGCTATCTTCTCCTTCTGGTTAGAGTGTGTTGTGGTTTTTACAAAATAGCATCCTCTCGTTTGGTTGCACTTGACCCAACTCTTGTACCATGCTTTGCTGACATGTTACATGTCGTCTTTGGTCAGTGTCTTCAGAATCGCCTCGATGGCCATGTTAACGGCCCCAGTGATCGAAAATTGTTGTACTACCGTGTCTTTTTTCATGTCAGGGAACAGAAAAAGTCACAGGGCATCAAGTCAGGGCCGTTCCGTGGGTGGAGCAAGCATTCAATTCCTTTCCATGGTCAAAACTCGGCAAAGAAGTTGCCATGTGAGGGTGCATTTAAGCAGGGTGGCATGCAAAATGGGAATCCAACGTGGGCAGACATGTGTCATGGGGAGATAGCTGATCAAAATCTCATGTCTTAAATTCACATTGAAGTTGAGGTGCTGGGCATTGTTATTCGTGTTGTTGTTCGCCGATCTTCACAAACAATGGCGGTATCTGTGTTCACAGAAACCTCTGGTGTGGCCATTTTTGGTGCTCCTGAAACACCCTGCTTTACCGCTGCTGATCAGTCTTCTAACAACTATTAGTCAACGATAAGGTGCCTGCAAAGGAAGTGCATATCCCACCAGGCTTGCCACAGCAATTGGCATGCCTTACTGGAGGTTTTGTTCAGGAGATAAAAAAGCATCGAGACAGTTCTTCTGTTCTT
>JASGXE010012216.1:0-21026 GCA_030068105.1 Sinentomon sp. SZTP_YWyxl
TTTTAACACTGGGAGCTTAATTACAATTTGGCTCAGAATACTATTTCATTTTCCATTCCACCTGAAGATCCAAACTGAGAATACTCCCAAGCAAACAAGTGAAAATGATCACCATTTGAGTCTGAAATCAGGGCGTTCTGCATGAACTTTGCATTTCACTTTTCAGACGAATCAATCATTCTGGATGCATCCCGACTGCCAAGTGACAGCGAGGATTTCAACCACCACAAGGAATTCGTGTCACAACGTTCACTGATGTTTCCGAACAGTCCGTTGTCGCCGAGCTCGACCTTTTTCCCCGGATTTTTCGTGAGGTCAGTACTGATCAACTCTTTTGCGTGAATTTCGATTTGCGGAGAAAAAGCTTTGAAAATGCAATTCAGGGGTATTCGCGAGCAAGGCAAACAATCCACTTCTATGAAAAATTCTTTTCAAACAGTGCATGAAACCCCCGCCCATTTGCGGGAGGAGAAAACACTCATCAATATCATGATCTATGCCCCTTGAACTTTGCCAGTTCTGCATCCAAAGTAAACTAGGAAACACCTCGCCTGAGGCTGCTTCCCTTCAAAATCTAATCAAATCCATTCGAATTCAAGTGTGGGTCATCCCTGACAAAAAATCGGTCCATCAAATGTCCTGGTTCTGTGCCGGCGGTCTTTCGTCCACCAACTCTGGCAAAAAAAAATTTACAATTCAAAGTCTATCGCAAGAGCATCCGTTCTGCTCAGCTGCTTCTTGTCGAATGACCAAGACTGCCCGTGGTTGTCCCCTTTTATATGCTCAAACTCAGATGCATTTGTTGGTTTGCGGTATGGGGCTTCCAATTGTCGTATTCGCATCCTTGAATTTGTGACCCATCAAATTTAGATTCGGTAACAGTTTACAATACCGCCCTACCACCCGAACCACCGGAGTCACCCGAACCACCGCAGCCGCTTTCATCACCGGAGCCACCCGAACCGCGAATCCACCGGAACCAGCTGAGCCTGTTGTATCACCGGAGCCACCCGAACAGGGTTTCCCACCCGAGCAACAGTTGCCACCACCGGAGCCGGTTCGGGTGGCTCCGGTGATCAAAACAGCTCCGGTGGTTCGGGTGGTATAACGCCAAAGCGCAAGTTTCAGAAGCCGAAACACGAAGTGGGGCGCCTCATCGAAGAGACAAAATTGGGCGCCACATTGAAGAGACTTGGGTATTTTGTTTCTCTGAATTGGGAAGCGGCCGAGTTCGAATTGTAAGATGTTCAGACAACAGAACACACCGAGGTGCTCTGTGGCCCCTCATCGTTGACAACATTTTCCGAAGCACCTTAATCGTGTCCTATTTCTGGGCAGCTCATGCAGAACAATACATAAAATTGCCTATCAACATTAAACGGTGAATCATACCTTCAATATCCTACATCCCGAAACAATGGTGCGCACGTAAGGGTGCGCGGAATAACGTTTAATTTTCGGAATGTGTTAAAATGCAGCGGAATGTTGTGCCAGATGTGATCCGACTTAAAAGTGAAAATATGGGTTTAGTATCGGGTTAAGTCAAGGTTAGGTCAGATTAGGTTGGGTTAAGTTTGGTTGGAGTATTAATCCGCGCCTTATTACAACCTTTAGACCTTCCGAAAATTCAACGTTACACCTGCAACCCCACACACAGCACATCGAGAGCACGTGGAAAGGCGTCAAGAGAAGACGAATTAAAAAAATCACGCAGTCGTTTGTTTTCAGAGGAAATTTCACGAAATGATGTCATCTGAAAGGGTGTCGCCTTGCAAGCGTTTCACTAATGATCTTTGCCCCTGTGGGAAATAAAAAACACGCTACACACATCACAAGCTCGCTTTGCTCCACCGAAAAAGCATAGTCGATTGTTTCCAGGGGAAATTTCGAGGAAACATATCAGCTGAAAGGGAATCACTTTGCAAGTTTTTCAATGATGATCTTTGCCCCTATGGGAAATAGAAGCACGCTACACACATCACATGCTCGCTTTTCTCCACCAAAAAAGCATAGTTGATTGTTTCCAGGGGCAATTTCGAGGAAACATGTCAGCTGTAAGGGAATCACTTTGCAAGTTTTTCAATGATGATCTTTGCCCCTGTGGGAAATGAAAGCACGCTACACACATCACAAGCTCGCTTTTCTCCACCAAAAAAGCATAGTTGATTGTTTTCAGGGGAAATTTAACGGAATGATGTCATCTGAAGGGGTTTCGCTTTGCAAGAGTTTCACTTACAATCTTTGCCCTTGTGGGAAATAAAAGCAACCGCCACACACATTGTAAAAAATTGTTATTAAAAAAAACAATACTGTCACAGGTTAGTTCGCTACTGGGCGCAATTTCGGGGAAAGGTCTCATCTAGAAGGGTTTCTCACGCATCACACGATGGAGAGCCCTCACACAAGAAAGTCAGCTACACGTATCACCCCCTTTGATGTCATGGTAAATGTCAGGAAATGAGCAATTTGAAAGGTCATCGCTCGACGAGGACCCATCGCCAAAGCAAGGTCCTAGACATTGTTTGAAATTTAAAAGGACCTGCCCGAGTTAATCCAGCAAAAAACGTTATCCATTCCTGCCGATGATCACATGTCCAGGCTTCTGACAACCCTACCTCACCTGTCCAGTAGATTTTATGAACGGGGCATGGATACAAACCATTGGCGGGTATTTCTAGCAAAAATAACAAGTTTTATCAGGCGTTCCTGATCTGCAAACACACTCCTGATTCGCCCAGCCCTTGAAAGGGTCAACTGCCCAGCAGGGGGTGGGTGACTGTCTCTCCAGCCGAACGACCTGGGTTCCAGCGGGGAGCAAACAAGCAGACAAATGTAGCCGAAATGTTTTTCTACATTTGTGTTCATTTGGCCATTTAGATTATATTGAGAAACCGCTGCTACAAGGTCACCCAGATGCAGGCAAATTGGTCCCATTCAAAGCAACATTCGCAGCCCTATTGGGATCACAGAGTGCAGTCATGATGTCATCATTTGCATTGGACCAAAGAGGTTGCAGCATTGTCGGCTCAGCGCGTGTGTGCGCAATAACCTTGTAATGTGGAAAAATTTTATGGATAAGCCTGAACAGGCTTGCGTCTATCTCACAACCAGGCCAAGCCTGCAGGATGTCGAAAACGCGAAGGCATGCAATCCGAAAAAAGGAATTGCGAAAAAAGGATCGAATGGAAAAAACGAATAGCTGTAAAGATAAAACAGAAAGAGCAGAGATACCTGCCGACTACTGAAGCTTGCGCTTCGGCGTTATACCACCCGAACCGCAGGAGCGGCTGCTTTGATCACCGGAGCCACCCGAACCGCGGCTCCGTTGGTGGCCACTGTTGCTCGGGTGGGAAACCCTGCTCGGGTGGCTGCGGTGATTCAACAGCCTTCGGTGGTTCCGGTGGATTCGCGGTTTGGGTGGCTGCGGTGGTAAAAACGGCTCCGGTGGTTCGGGTGGCTCCGGTGGTTCGGGTGGTTGGGCGGTATTGTAAACTGTTACCTTAGATTCAACAGGATGGGGATATTTTTATGCATTTAGTGGTTTGGTATATCCATCTGATGAAATATGTGGTTTTGACCACAGTTAAATCATTGATAAGGTAATGCAAGCGCTTGCAAACCTTCACAAAAACTTTTATTTTACTGTCCTACTTCTTATCAGAAAAAATATTTTCACCAAATTCATCTTGGTCATCAAATCGAAAGTTTCTTCATGTATTTATTGGCTTGTTTGCTTTTTCCCCTGGAGAGGTGAAATGCTGGTGAATCACAAAATAGAGTTGTTTGCGAGATCACAAGTTTTGAAATGATGAGGTGCAGATATCAACCCTGTTCAGGCAGAAATACCGGTGATTTTAGACATCAAATCTGTGATTTCAAGATCCTTATTTATGGAGGAAGATGGAAATACGCCAGAAAAATGTATTGACATGGGACCTTGGTGCGTCAACCCTCCTGATGATGCTTGCTTGGCCTAACCATCCAAGCCCGAAGAACCTTTAATATTCGAGTATGCAGTCTCAACTGGCGTGAAAACCATTTCCGAAGTCGATATTCCCAACCCTTTTTACACATGGATTAAGCTCCATCCATCCTCCATAACCCTTTCTTGCCTCACCACACCCGGTACATTTTCCACCCACACCCACCCTCAACCCGACGCCAGACGCAACAACCACTTCCTTTCCTTTTGCTGGAAGCCGCGTCTTTCTTTTCTTTCTCACAATGATTGTCACGCGCAATATCACTGAAATAAATTTGAGAATCCGAAGCGAAACCACATTGGTTGAATTCTTTGAAATTTGGAAATTTCAGGAAGGAGGCGTGCGCGGGATTGAAACTGAAAGAAGTCCAAATAGGCTAGGCTACATGGCTGGGGATATAAGTAGGTACCTACAGCATGGCCCATGCATGTGAATTGCGAAACCCGTCTAAACCAGAGCTTGATCTGCGGCGGCGTCAGCAAACAAAAGATGCCACTTTCCGCACTTTCGATGGGGAATTCGAAAATTTCTGGTGCATGGCTATGCTAACATTTCTGGTGTGCTGAACCCCCCAGGGTGGTCTGGTAAAGCCTCTGTCGGCGACATGGGAGCACGTAAATCCTTACTCAGCACAACCCAAAGTCGCGCAAAGCCCAAACATGGAACCTACATAGAACAATTCGTTCTCATGTCACGATTGTCATGGCCCAAATGTGCGGCGTCTGCCTCTCCGAGAATGATGACATTGTGGGCCAAAAATAGCAAAATTGTTCAAATAGGAGATTCTTTATGAAGGGTGATCTTCGCCAAGGGGATTTCCTCCAACCCAACCTTTATCCCCCTTCAATATCAAAATGGTTAGTTGGGATGGTCCCCCCCTTCGATGAACTTGGTTCTTTCGCTGATTTTTGAGATTTTCAAAAATTCTGTGAGTTCCCTTCGGAGATGGTGTCTCCAAATTCAATGATTCTCGAAAGTGTTAAAATCTGGGGATGAATTGCATAGGGGGATCGAGATGAACACTTTTTTGTGGGAGCATGGCGCACCGCCAGAAAGTACCTGAGCACTTTTCATGTGTTTGTGTGGGACTTATTGGCTTCATTCCTTCAAAATTTTTGGATCAACCCCGGTCTTTTTTTCACCATTTTCAAAATATGATGGATCAAGCAGTCACGCAGAGCAATATGCGTCTCGTATGTCCTTAACGAAAATACGCTCTTTCCGAAATTTTAAACCAAGTGTGGCGTGTTCCCGGCCCCAGAGTTGTCAAAATTTCACCTGAATCACCTGACACTGCGCGTCCTCCAGAAGTCGTGAAGTTGCTATCGTGAAGGAACGAACTCTCAAAAATGGCAAAACAGTTGCGATGGCAAATCCATCTGCGATGTTGGTTGCCACATTCCAGAGAAGACACAAATGAATTTTGCCAATACCAGAAGGAAGCTGATAGGTACATTCTTTCCAGGAACCCCTTCCCTGGAAACAATTCCAAGCGCCATGCGTCTGCAATATTCATAATCGTAAACATGCAATTTTTTCATTTTTGTTCTGACACTGGACGATTTTTCTAGTTGAAAGAATGTTTCCACTGGAAGCGATGATTCGGATGATTCCATATGCCTCCGCTGAAAAATTGTTCTTGCATCCTCGCTGGAAACGATCTTCATTGCATTCTCGCTGGAAATGATCTCCAAGTAAAGCCTCATCCTAACTGAAACCCTTTCTTGAAAATAATTTTTCAACCATCCTGTGGTGTCGACAAATGTATGACTGTATCATTGGCTTTCGCAAGCTGCTGGAAACAAGGCGATATAGCAAACACATACCTCCCTCTGGTGACGTAATCGGCGTTGGCGGCAGAGGCAATTGAGGCGCAGTCTGTGGAAGGATCACACGAATGAGGCGCATCCTGAACAATTCAGAGGCAGAAAAATATATGAAAACAGTCATTTCCTTGATTTTCATTTGGGATCCTCAATAAAAGCGCGGCATCACATTACGACCTTATTCATTATTTATAACAATTTCATTTTTATTTATTTTCGAGTTTTCGCGTTTAGGGTGTTGAAAAACTACCGAAATAGCCCTCATCTGGTCGTGTGTCACTTCATGCTTCTGCTGCGCCTCGGAAGGGCGTTATAGCGCTGCTTTTAAAACGCGAACAGTGGCGATCAAATTTATTTCGGCGGAGACACGCAACCAAATGGCAATTTTCGAAATTCTGCAAAAACTTGAAAAAAAAAAAACGAGAACAATTGCGAAAAATGCGAGAAAAAAAACGCGTCGTGGACGGTCATTTTGACCATATAGGCCCAAAATTCAATTCAGCAAAACGAAAAACATGGACAATCCAACCAAAGATTTATGGTCCAACCGTGGCAAACTGTATTGGAAGACACGCCTATGCGAGTGTCGAGAATGGAGGAAATTCGAAGAAACAATGAGTGGAAACTCGAGGAAACAATGGGTGGAAACTCGAGAAAACAATGGGTGGAAACTCGAGGAAACTATGGGTGGAAACTCGAAGACACAATGGGTTGAATAAACTCGGGGAAACAATGGGTGATAACTCGAGGAAACAATGGGTGAAAAAAACAAGGAAACAATGGGTGGAAACTCGAAGAAACAATGGGTGGAAACTCGAGGAAACAATGGGTGGAAACTCGAGGAAACAATGGGTGGAAACTCGAAGACACAATGGGTTGAATAAACTCGGGGAAACAATGGGTGATAAATCGAGGAAACAATGGGTGAAAAAACGAGGAAACTCAAAGAAACAATGGGTGGAAACTCGAGGAAACAATGGGTGGAAACTCGAGGAAACTATGGGTGGAAACTCGAAGACACAATGGGTTGAATAAACTCGGGGAAACTATGGGTGAAAACTCGAGGAAACAAAGGGTGAAAAAACGAGGAAACAATGGGTGGAAACTCGATGAAACAATGGGTGGAAACTCGAGGAAACAATGGGTGGAAACTCGAAGAGAAGAAAATAATGGCGGTTGGAAACTTGATCGTCGCAGAATGTGGCGCCACATCACCATAAGGACATTGCAGTGGCGAACGGTCGAACTTCTTCCCTCTCCATTTTCCAGTTTCCTCCCATCCCTTTGTTGAAACATCGCAACGTGATGCCTTTCTGTGGAACTTTTTGCATTTCGTCCAGCAAGTCACACAAGGAAAGCGTGTAAACGATGCATTACACGGGGCTATGGCCGCAGGGACATTCGAAACACCCTGTAACAGGCATGTATCTTTTCAATATAGTTGTTTTCCACAACTTTTATTCCTCATTCGTTTCCGCCTGCATCCTTTTCCTCGCATCCTTTTCCTTTTTTCCCTCCACTTTTTCCGTTTCATCTTGCCTTGCCTCCGTTTCCCTGTGTGTGTGTTTGTGTTATTTTCCTAATTTTCACACACAAATGCACTTTTCACTTTATCCTGCGATGCAGCGAGCTCATTTTCACTCACTTCCGTGTAATAGAAAACTGATATGGTCTGATTGTATGATAAAATTATGCGAATTTATTCGCAGGGTGCTGCGCACGAGGGACAAAGGGGATGAACGCATACAGGGTGCACAATAAAGGGTTTGTTATTTTAGGCGCTTGCTGTAACGGCAAGGAATTGGGAAGTCCAAATTCCCAATTGTGCCTTCTGGTTGACAAAGCTCCGTGAAGAATAGAGAATTTCTTTTCGGTCAGATCACAAGTCTGAAATTGCATATTCAATTTAAATTTAGGTACCTATTTCAAAATTCATTGAAAATTGGAAATGTCGGAGAGTCAATTCATGTGGCGGAGAGAAGTTCCACTGGAAACTAGCATACTCGACATTTTCACTCCATTTATTTTCACTCAAGATATTTTTTTTTCACTCAAGAATTTTAACTCCAGATATTTTCACTCTGGGTAGATATTTTCATTCCAGATATTTTCACTCCAGATATTTTCACTCGCACATATTCTCACTACAGATATTTTTACTCCACATTCTACATTGCTATTCGCTCAATTACAATTTTGTACTAAGAAGAGAACCGCGCAAAAATTGAACAGACTTTTGGGTTGGCCAGCACAGAAAACCTGTCCTTTTGAATGTTTGCCGCAAACGAAACCTGGCAGAAGGATTCAAATGCAAACTGGAGGCGTTGCTGCGCGGGTGATGTTTGATGGAAATATCGCAAGTGATAATATTTGGGAACACCCAATCACTTTTCAACACACTTGAAACTGTGCATTCTCCAAACACAGGGTGTCACAAAAACATTTCGTCAAAATTCGAGATGTTCCCCATGGCGAAGAAACACATCGAAATTAATCAGCCTTCCCCATGAACACCCAAAATGGGCCAATTTTGGGGCACTTTGGGGGCATTACATGGAAATGGGGTGCCGTAGCAAAATTTTTACCGATACATTTCGATTTGTTTTGTCACCAGGAACATCTCTACGAATTTCGGAGAAATGTTTTGGGACACCCTGAAGGGCGATTCCGGCTGTGTATTTGAGTTGCTGTTGATGATTGGGTGCTTTATGTTGAGTGTTTTCTGAGAGACACCCTGCGGTGAAGAAGGGCTTTCAATATCGCTTACCCACACGATTAAATGAGAACAATGCAAAACGGGTTACATTCATGGAAGAGTATAAAGAAATAATGAACAATATTCGCTGGAACATTTTTCGCGTTTTGGTCGCTGGAAAGCCCAAAACATCGCTTGCATCTCAGGCTGGCGCCAATGTTTTGCGGCGGTCTTGAACATGGCAGGTATAGGCCTATTCAAAGACAGGTGAAAGAAAAAGTCAGCGGAAAACCCATGGCATGAATGTCCGGACCCACAGAAAACCTGTGGCAACTCTCGCGTTGATTGGTGACGGGCCTTCTTTTTACCAACTTTGTTATTGTTGAACCTTCTAAAACTTTAAGATTTTGTTGCGTTGAGATTACCTCAACAATTTTGCATTGAGATTGCCTCAACAATTTTCAGCATATGTGCAATTAATTAAACTCCAATAAGGTTCACAGCATTTGAGTTCAAAAATCTCATTATTTCGCAGCATTTGAGTCGAAACTATCAAGAATTTGTCACATCCTTGACTTCAGATCCAAGATTTGATGGGGGAGATGCCATCATCCGCAGACCCGGTAAACCGTACAACACACATCTAGCCCTAATTTGCAGCACACACATACCTGGCAGAGTTAACCGACCAAAAAGAAAGAAGTTGCGCTTCAGAAATCAAGTCGCGAATCTCTCATACCCATACAATGCGGAATCTAGAATTGTAAACTATTCCGCGAGTGCTATATAAGGAGAAGCAAATAAGGATTCACCTGACTCGAGGAAATAGAAAACCTAATACCATAATATAGTCAATTCCCAAATCATCCATAAAATTCCATTTGTGTGGACGGAACGGACCTCCTTCGCCTGTCAAATGGAATCCAGTCACACTGAGCCGCTTGAGGCAAGCATATTATTAAGGAAATTCCAATAAGGTTTCAACTTCAACCCAACCCTTTTCATGGAACAAAAGAGAAGCCAATAACTAAATCAGCATTGAGTGAAGTCCAGCATATACCTATACGAATATCTACAGTGTAGGCATTTTTCTGTTGGCTGAGCTTACGCAATTTCGTAACACACCGTCGAACCGGTTACAGCATGCATATTATCCCGAACGGAAATCGACTTCCGGCAGCGTCAACTTGATCCAATCACCGCACAGTAGGTATGCGTGTATGCCTGCAGGGAATTTGCATTTGGAAGGTAAATTGGAATTTGTGGGCAATCCTTGAGCATTTCCAAGGCAAGGCTGACCGGGACAAGAAAAGCCGCAGGTCAGTTCCATTCCATTGGATTGGACGAATCATGGTGCCAATAATTTGACCTGGCTTATGCGGTGAAGCTCGATTTTGGACAAACGCATATCACGTGTTTGAAGAAAAGGAAGAATCCTTTTCATTTCTGCAGCAGAAGTGGCTGTGCCTAGTTTTTGTTGTTTGCTTTCTGAATGGTTTCCAAATTACTGCTAACACCTGCATGAGAGAACCATCAGGAAAAATTCTCTGGTCGGGTTCCACACCAAAAATGGTGTTGCAACTTCGTGGCACATTTTTCAGATGATCGTCTTTGATTCTTCGGCTCGGATTGGTGTTGTGTGTGGTCCATGAAGTACAGGTATTCCGCAGAAGGCCTTTGAAAATGTCCTTTTTGACAATCAAAAAGGGCCAACGTGGCGGACGTGGAGGGATGATTTTTCAGATCTTTGCAGACATCACCAAGGAGTAAATGATACGTTTCACCGAAGGCCCAAAAATGGTATTTTTCGCACACCGGACGGCTTGCATGGCATCCCAGGCAGGTGTGCAGATTGGACATTTTTGATCATTTGATGTCACAATTGAGCGATAATCAGTGGCGCAACCAGGATTTTCATTCGGGGGGAGACAACCAGAAGCGAAAAATGGTAACAAGGGAAAAATCGTGCCGCAAGCGCGATCCGGGGTTCCAAGGGGCGGAGTCCCTGGCGACAGAGTCTGGGAGACAGAGTTCCCCAGAAACTGAAGAAATTTTTAAAATAAGGTGTTCGTTTTGGTGCAAAATTGGGATTCTCGAGACGAAAATGGAGTCAACAGTCGTGTATGGATTTCCACAACCTGCAAAAAGGCAGAATTTTTCTGGTTTCGGGCAGAACTCGATCCTCTACAGGGTTTCCCAAAATTAAATATTCATAGTTAATGGTTATGAATGATTATGATAGGCCTATTAAATTATAACAAAAAAAAAGAAAATTCGGAGGTGCCCTTTGAAGAAGTTACCTGCCCAGAAAGATAAAAAAATCGGATAAGATTTGGTCGCACAAGGCAGCAAGCTGGTCTATTGTGAGATGAGAAACATTTCACTTGTTTGTTGAGGTTCAAATATAATTGCACCCGCAGCTACTTGTGCCATTCATCAAGTCAAGTGAGCTGCATATTGCATTGAAGAACGGTGTTTTGTTTGTGTTTCATCTCTACTGGGTCGCACACACGGCACTGCTTAAGAAAAGAATTCTCAAGCCAAGCTGCTATAACGACCTCTAGATCTTCCCTGAGAAATGTGTAAGCAAGAAGAAACAAGAATTTTCTGCACGGCCTTCACTTCACTTTGGGCGCGATCATCAGAAATGCATGGTCAAAAGAATGAAGAAAAAAGTGCGAAGAGTTTTCGCCCTTTTTTCTCTTTTTGTTTTGGATTTCGGAGGGGGATACGTCCCCCTTGTACCCCCTGGTTACGCCAGTGGCGACAATACCGTCGATATTTTTTCAGCGCGAACAAGAGCAACTTCCCTGTTCAATCTTTGCATTCCGCGAAGAGAGAACCGTTTGTCTATGTCCCTCGGTGGGGTTTTAACAGAAATTCAATGCTGCAGAAATTAAAAAATACCCTCTTTAAAATCTAAGGTCAAAATCTGATAACTCTCGAAAGCTTTGTTGCAATCTGGTCCATTAAATTCTACCACCTGCAGAAGAGTAAAGAAATAAGAAAAAAGTTTCGGTGGCAACAGCTATGGGAAAATGCATGCCGTCCACTCCTGTGCTTGCAAACAAAACTCCAACAATATTTGTGGCCTTGCCAGTTGCCTGCCAAGACATGGTCCGCTTTCCCTGCGAAGGAACTTTGTTTCCACCAGTATAAACTACTGGAAAAGAGAAGGCCCAACATTCCCTTGAACTCACTCTTCAGCCGAAAAGATATAAAGTTTGGCGACTGGACCACCGTGCGCATAGATATTTGATCCGCTTGGGGCCCTTGAGACCTTCAGGCACAAAAACGCATTAGGCCGCAGTTATTGGAAGGAAAAATCCAAATGAGGGGGGACAGTTGGCCTATTAACATGATGGGGAGCGGGAGACATTCTGGAACGCTTGCAAAACAGTGAGGGGTTAAAATATTAATTTGCCGAAATGCCAACGCAGATCCATTATCTCGTCAATCAACCTGGATAATCCGATTTACAGATGTCAAGCCCTCTGATGCACAATTTTTCGGCGACAAGTTTTTTCGAATTTGGCTCAGGCAGCAGCTAAAACATAAAGGACTTTCCGAATTCAGAAAAAAAACATCGCTGGAATGGAAAATGACGTTATGAAATTGACTTAATTTTGAAGTTCACATGGTGTTTTGAAATGAGATACAGGAAATGTGGCCGTGTTGTTCATGAAGCCATGCAGTCATCAAAATCAAATCAAGAAATCTGAAAAACTTTCATTCGACACACCGATTTGTGCGCTCCTGTGCTGTTGGTTTTGTTTGGCAGGGACAACAGAGTGACGTGATCAAATATTTTTTTCGTTCACACAAATCATTTGAAACGCAAATGTGTGCAAACAACTTGTGTCTTTCCATGAAGAATGTAAACGAACAAATCTGTCTAGAAAACTGTCATGGCCTGAAGCTGTGTGAGAATAAACCATGGCTGCTGAACCACACCCAATTGCAGGCAGAGCAATCCGAACACCCTGTCATTGAGATGCAGGCACGGCACTTGCTCGACAGACTTTTGTGATTCCCGAAAAAGACAATGAAAACGCAATTTGTATTTTTTCTCGCACTGAACAACATTGAAAAAAAGAAACCCGACATTCGCGTTTGTTGTCGACCGTCCCCGACGTCAGCCCCGCACAGTGATCTCTATACACTTATCTTCTACATATCTATGGCCCCGCACCAAACAATAGGTGTCATTATCGTTTCCATTTTCGCCGAACACCCTTTAAATGTGCATACTGTTTTGTCCCAAAAGCTTGAAGAAAATCTTGTTTCCAGAAAACCTCGATGAGAGTGAGCATATAAGCTTGTAAGCATAATCAGTTACAAACAAAGCAAATAAACTTTAGATGTTTTTGCGAAGAAATTTGTCGCACGCGAATGCCAGAAGCTGATGACTCATTACCATGTTTCTTTTCTTCATCTTGAATGCGCGCTTGTTGACTGGGATCCCTGTCTCGTCTCTCATGTCCGGAGGTTTTTTGAGAGAGGCAAATTTCGGAGGCCCGGCTGGCAACATGCAATTGCGCGCCAAACTCGCTTGCGCTGGGAAAAGTGCCTACCTATACAGAGTTTCCCAAAAGTTACTTGAACACCCCTCCCATTTGCCAGTTTTCAATCTTCTCTCGTGGGGCTATTTCTACAGATTTTAGGTTCAGATTGGGCAGGTTGCCTGCTGCAGGTGTTTTATCCATTCGAATTGGAACAAACATCACTCCGAGCTTCCAGAGTTGCTTCAAAACCACAACACACTTTTCTGGGGTTGTCAAGTGACTTTTGGGAAACTCTGTATGAAGGCGTGTGCCGCTCGCGAGAAATGCCGCGCATCAGCTTTCGGCTGGAACCTGTTTCGCAGTTTCGCTTCTGCACGTTGGCTCACGGTTCACGTTCACAGAAACCGAAAACGGATGCCCAGCCCACAGGTTGCCGAAGAAAACGAAGAGTCCCACAGGCAAGTCCAGCTCCAATGGGTTTGTTGCGTCAAAATCAAAAATTCGAATTTTCACGCTGTTCCTGAAGTCATTGGGACCCTAAAATCAGTGGAAATGTCTCTGATGCATGATGTGTCAGCTGAGATAACAAAACAAATGAATAATAATGACTATTTTTTGTCCCAGAAGGCGAAAAGCAGGAAAAATGGCGACTTTTGGAAAAAGAACCCTTGGTGATGGCGAACGCAAGTTCGATGAATTTTTTTTTTCAAAATTCTCACAGGAAATTCCTCGCGTTGCTGAGCGACAAAAAATTTTCGTGTTGTGGAAATTTGGTGTCGAGCAGAAGTTGAAAAATAACCACCCTGCACACCTGTTCAAAATGAATATGACACGAAGTCACGCACGCCGCTTTGCTTTGTGGCTTAAAAGACACGTGGTCATTCCCGTTATCTCAACTGGCCTGTTGGTCTAGGGGTATGATTCTCGCTTTGGGTGCGAGAGGTCCCGGGTTCAAATCCCGGACAGGCCCGAATTTTTTTTAATGATGAAAATAATAATAAAAATGATGGTCGACGGGAGCAGTCGCACGGTTCCCTGACAACACAGCGACTTCTCAAAAAAAAAAAAAAATAAACAAAACAATAAAAAAGGAACAAGGAAAAAGCACACAGCAGAACTCATCCAACCTGTACATTTCGCGCAGCCACACTGGGAACGTTTTGTTTGGCAAATGAATTGGCGGCCACAAAGCAGAGGACAAGCAACCGCAGGCGAGGCTGGTTGGTTGACTAAAATTGGTAAAAGGAAAGGAAGATCACGAAGACGTTCTCGAATTTTCACCAAACGCTGCTGCTGCTGCTGGAAAAGTTTTCCCAGAAAAGGGTCAATCGGATCCCGGTTGAATGCAGACAAATTTTTTTGGTTCTCACAATATGATACATATTTCTCCACAAATTTCCACAGCCCTCATTTTCGATCAGTTCTGTCTTCGGGTGCACTGTCCAGGGCAGCAGCAATCGCCGCAGCTGCGGCAGCAAGTGCCGGCATAGTACAAGGTGGACCAAATGATGGTGGTGTCCAGCATCCATTTCATATTCCACAGCATTTGGACTCGCATCTTGGAACAGCTGGCCAGCCCTTTGGAGGCCGTGTCCTGCCGCACTTCAAGGGTGAGCGTTCATTGCATCCGTGAATGTTGTATTTTGGAGGAAGCTCCAACAATATGGAAATCAATCAATCAATAAATTAATCATTTTTTCAAATGAAGGTTTACTTGAAGGCCAAATTAGCGTGCAGCTTATTGTGCATGCTAATATTTGAAGCTCGATGTTGTAAAATGTAAGAAATTGTGCCTTTTCATTCCCGATGACAGGAAGGGTTAAATTGTGGTTCTGAACGAACAGATTTCTGGAAACATCATTTCTTTCTTCGCAATCTGATTTCTGCGGTGAAGGTCACTGCGCATTTTGCAAATTTATGTCCGTGGAATTAGAAGCAAAGTTAACGGGTTTTCGAGCTTGATCACTGTCATTGAACCTGATGTTTTCATTCTCACTGAAACTTGGCTAAGTGGTGAGATCATTGATGATGTTTTTCCTCCTGGCTTTAATATTTTTCGGCGGGAAGGTTCCTTCTTTGCGATGGTTTGGACAGACTTTTTTTGTTGCGAAAAGTGGAGACCCAATATCAGACCTGATCCGTAGAACACAGGTCGGAAATGCGAATTTTTTTATTTGAAGATCGCTCGCTCATTCCTAAAGTTCAACTATCCGTCTTCATCCTGGAAGCAATCGCCTGAATTTGTTCATTTCTTTTCCACAATGAGGAATGTCAAACTTTTTTTTACCAATTCCAGGCTTCTGTCTGTGTTGTCCAACGAAGTCTCCCTCCCTTGCATCCATGACGCCATCACTGAACACTCACGATGCGTCATCGCTTCTGGGAGCCATTTCGAACCCTGACCTCAGGACATCGAGCATTGTCGAATTGAGGAGAAAGGCCCACGAACACTCCGTGCAGGCAATCTTGGCAGTCAGTTCTCTGTGCAACACGAACACAACGACGACTGCAAATTGCAGCAACGCGTGGGCATCAGCAGCGACCAATGCCAGCTTCAACAATCTGAATCCGGCGTCATTCATGACGCCATCCGCTGCTGCAGCCCTGTCAAGCATGGCCAATGCAACAGCGAACCTTGTCGCCTCAAGTAAAATGAACGCACAATTCGGTTTCGGACTTGGCAAGGACAGTTCCACCGTGAGAAACGTTGACAGCCGGTGAAAATGAAGATAAGTAACAAAAAAAAAATTTTGACTGCTCTCCAGGGGCAAAACGGCAATCTCTCCACACGAGAAAAGGGACCCAAAGACTGTGTGCCCAGAAAAGGGTACCACTTACCACTTTCGTTGGGGTTTTGCACACTTTCCATAAAACTGACTGCTCTGATTTTACAGGTTGCATCTGGCATCCTCAACAGGATGTGGACTTTTACTACGTCAATACTTCTTTCTTTATTTCGAATAAAGTGAGTGCAGAGATGCCGCAAGAGAAGACATGTTCAGATTCTGTGCAGAAGACGCGGCTGTGAACACCAACTTTTTGGTCCTCGGGTGTAGGTACATTTTTGGTTCAATTAGGTTAGTTTCAGTCCAAATCTAACCCAGCCTATCAACACAATTCCGACCAAATCTAACCGAATATTTCCTGTCCAACATAACCAGACCTAACCTTATTTTGACACGTGTTACCAACGAATAGATTGCCCAAATATGAAATAGCATGGCCATAAAAAGTGTAAGTCAGGCTCGGAGCTAGGCACATAGTCCAGGCAGCATCAGGATTACCATGTCGATGCCGTGAATGGACAGGTTTTTACATTGGGCCAATGGATTGATGAAAATTGTTGTCAATGCTAACACGCAGTATTAATTTTGATATTTCTCGCTCTCTAACGGTGGAGAGATGTGGTCCTGCTACTTTACCCGGTATTTTAAAAAACCGGGTGTTTCGTTTCATCCTGAATTGCGGGTATTTTGTTGGAGCCGTTTATGTCGGAGAGATCTGGTCTGGGTAAAGTTACGGGTAAAAGTATACACCGACTTCTTTACCCTGAATTGCGGGTTTTTCATTTGGATTTTGCGTGTAAAATGGCAGCCTTTCACCTTCGGGTAACGCGCAAAATGAGCACATCTCTCCGGTTGAAATAATACCTGGTAAAAGCCTTACCCGGTATTCTGTCTTACCCGGAACGACAAACACCGGGTAAAATGTAGACCAGATCTCACCAAATACCCTGGACTGCAGCACTTTACCCGCAATTGCGGGTTTACCCTGAACCACATCTCTCCACTGTAATAGATTGAAATTTGCTGTGCCAAAGGTTATATAGATCTTCCTGTTTTTGGTTTTCTTGCCGTTTGTAATTTAACTGATTACTGATTAAATAGTAGATACGAGTACAGCCAAACGACAGGTGTGTGTGTGTGCGTCATTTTTGGCTTCAAGCTTCAATGGAAACTTTCCTCACTGAAATCCGAGATGGCAAGTCCTCACTGAAATCCGAGATGGCAAGTTAACTCCAAACTGGGCAGTGTGGCCAATCTCGAAATTGGACAACCCGTTTCCCGATGCAAAGACAAGACGAGCCGTTGGCGCTCAGAAACGAAAAACCTTCAAACACCACGATGAGTGATGAAAACGAAGAATCTCCAGAAGCCAATTCCATATCTACTTGCATTTCCACTTGGTTACAGTTGCTGACACCTGTCATGTCATGTTGTTTATCCAAACAAACGTGGACAGTGCAAAGGAGGCAAGTAGCGGCGGCGATTACTCCCTGAGTTTGGGGGGGGGGGGCAAAAACCAAAGGGGCCCACCAAGTTAGGGGCCCTTTCATTGATAGGGGCCCATTTCACCCCATTAAGATCTGGGTACGGCCCATTTGGGGGGTCTGGGGGGTACCACCCTTTGTGTGTGTATGATTGACGCTCAACAAAGGTCAACGGGATGAATGAACTTATTGATGGTTCCTGCTCTTGGGTTTTTCTGTTTTTTCGACTGCCGAAACAGACTATGGGAACAGCGCATCGTGAAAATAGCCACAGAGACAATGGGACACGAAGCCTTCAAAGGCTGCAACTTACAAGATATGCTGTTAGGTAGGTATGTACTGTATAGTTGGGAAAATTGACCTGGTATGAGTTGAATGCGTGACAAAAATAAATTAACACAAACACTGGACATATTGCAGGACCTTATTAATAGTTCTTAGTCGTTGTGATTTGTGAAATCAAACCAGGTCCGTGTATTGACAGTATTCTTATGTTGACTCTACGGTTTATAACGGCATATTGCGCTCAAATTTTCTACGAATTGAAAACAAAAATATATTTCGGCAGAAGCACAAAAGACAATAAATCCATCAAATTTATCAATATTTGCCAATAAAAATGCCAAAAAACATGACTCCACCATTTTCAGAGACGGTAAAACTAAAATATTAGAACAAAACAACGACATAATTATTAAAAATTTTTGTACGGAGTATGTTAAGTCTCTGACCATTTTTTGGTGTTCGGTCACTGGTGCTGCCATCTGTGGGAAAAATATTCATTGGCACACAATTGTTCCGTGATTTTGTCATGAAATTTTTCAAAAGTGACACAAAAATCGGGGCCCAGCGGGGGGCGCAGTTGGGGCCCTCAACCCCCACTGTTTTCCAGTTTAAATTTTTGGGGGATGTGCCCCCCTTCCCCCCCCCGTGATCGCCGCCCCTGGAGGCAAGCAACAGAAATTGGAATTGGGTTGCAGGTTTCTTTTCTCTGGTGTTTTTGATCCGCAAAAAAGTTAACTGCTTTGCAAATCTCAGAATCGTATCAACATCAGTGGAAATGACACGAGAAATTCACAGTGGAGGGCAGTGCAGTAGTTCAATCAGAAAAGCAGTGAAAAACAAAACTCGAATGCAATTTCAATGTTTGATCAGTGATAAGTGCAAAAATGACATGCACAGTCTTGTGGCAGTTAGCCAGTTCCATGGCCGGGAACTTTTGTTGCCAAAACGTGGATTGATTGATTGAACAAACGGCTCGAAAAGGGAAAATAAAAAACCCACCAAGCTCTGGAACGAATTTTAAAGTTTAATCTCGTAAAAAAAGTAAAGGAAAATGAAGGTATAAATTCGAACATGTGGAAAATGGCGACAGAGAAGTCAACGAACAACAGCTGCAGACAGCAGGCACTGCGTTGGTTTTCAGCAAAATCTCTGCCCGGAAATCACACAGGGCTGCAAGCAGGCTGGCGTGTGAAAATGTCAGAGAAGATCGTCAATTCGGACTTTTTTCCTGACTGCGTTGCTGAACCCCTCCTTGAATTTGTACCAAAGTGGATTTGGATCAACAAATCCATCCGACGAAAGGTTGTTGACTTCTTTACCGGAAACTGAACTTTCTTCGTCTGGAAATTATGGCGGAAAACAGAAAAATAACCAAAAATCAGTTCGGGATTAGGTTTTGAGGGTTCTCGTTTTTAACCTATCCAGCGTAGAACAGACAATGGTCTAACTTTTACTGCTCCCTTCTTTAAGACCAACTTAGCTTTTAATTCTTATTTCCCTCGAACGATAAGGGATTGGAATAACCTCCCTGGCACAGCAAATATAATATCCCGCTCACGTGCTCTCCGTGGCGTCACACCAAAAACCTCGCCATTGATTTCTTGAATTTTGTCTCCTTTCGTGTGGCTTGGTATATTTGGGCTATGAGTCGTTTTCTTGTCGCACAATGCCTTTGATTTCTCGATTTCTTTTTTTCTCTTGTGTGCTCTCTTTGACTAGGATTGCTTTGTAAATCGTCTTCCTGCCACCCAAAACCCTGGTGGCAGTCTTTGTGATTAATAATAATAATAATAATCATAATAACCACAAAATCCAAACCACACATTGACAAAATGAAACAGACTAGCAGGCAGGAGATTGGTCTTCGGGCAATGACCAAACACCAATCCACCTGCTCGGAAATCCACCACCACCAATGCAGAGAGATTCCACTTCTCTCATGCCAAATTCATTTTTTGCGCGAAGGGCATAAAATTCCCACCGGTGAGCCCATCTTCAAAATTTTTTGCTAATCTGAAGTTTATCATCTTTTATTCAAAAGTTTTTTGTGAACAAAGGTATCCTTGTCCATCAGAAACAATGGTCGTGGGACAAAGTTAACAATTCTCACCACAGACCAAAGAAAGTGATCTATTCTCTACTGTTGTCTTACCTTTGTTCGACGAATCAGCATTCATCGAAGAGACATTTGAATTCCTGGGAAGAATTGGTCTGCCGAAAAAGTCAACGTTCACCTGGAAATATAAAAAAAAGACAGGAGGAATGAGAAAATTCACACCAAAATCCGAAGACGAGCGCTGTTGGTGGCGCTGTGTGAACGCACGCACCTTCGCTTGTATTCACATATTTTGGAACCCATGTGCGCAATGAATTGATCGGACCTGAGTGATGCTTCAAATACTTCGTTATGTAGACTTCCAAGAAACCGACACACTATGAGAACCACGGAAAAAAGTTTTGACTGCATCGCAGAGACAATGATTTCTGGATTAATTTCGGAATAATCTCGAAATTCTGGTTGATCACAAACACAAAACTCTCAATCGTTTAACAAAACATGTGCGTAGTTCCGGCGTTCCGGTGAAGCGCGAAATTTTGGGTCAAATGAGTGAAAACCGGGCAAAAAACAGGGAAAAAGTGGTCATAATGAATCTTGGCAAAGTCAAATTGATCCGAAATGGGCTGAAAACAAACCCAAGGTCAGGAAGTGAAGAGTCAGGTTGACCCACAGAGAGGCTGCCCACCTTGTTGGCCAAAACTGTGACCTTTGAACAGCGGACGTCCATCCAAAAAAGGAAATCCAAAATACAGGCCACAGCAATGTCGGAATTTGAATAATTTTGCAGAATGTCCAGTTTGCGTAAGCTTTTCTGCGTTTTTCTTTGCGCACGGATGGGATTTATTTTCATCGCAAATTCCCAAAAAAGCAAAATTGGACTTAAAAACTGAACGGTGGGCCCGGATGTTCGATTTCCCACGGAGTGTAGGAATGTCGTGTGCCAAATCGGATCGAGAATGGAAATCGGACCAAATGTGTCGGTGATCAGTGATCACTCTTGCAATTTCCTCTAATGATGTCAAAGAGAGTCCACTGGAGCTATTCGACCCCTAACCTCACCCTCTATTTCTTGTCCCTTCCTCCTGTTGGCTATTATGCCACCTGCAAATACGACCCCTCAAATTGGTTGCTCCAAGTGTTGCTGTAGAAAAGTTGGTCTTTTCACTTCAAGAAGATTAAAGCAATTTCCCCAAAAACCTCTTAATCCTTTTCTCTGGCGATTTCCATTTCCGCAAACGCATAGACACTGCAACAGAGAGAATCGCAAATCTGTCCACAAAACATCTGAGCTTATTCATCATGCCTCACGCCTCACAATCATTATTGTTGACCCGGGAAATTTCCAGTGTTTGATTCCATTCAGGAACAAATGTACGCCAAGAATTTTTCGCCCTTGCAGGGAA